>JARHVA010002972.1:767500-810000 GCA_037957365.1 Torreya grandis
CTCAATTATAACAAACAACTATGTTGAATTTATGAGTCATAGGCATTGTGGGTATTTAAATCTAATTTATAAATACTAAGGTTTTTGATTTAGTATGTTCAAAGAAAATATTTATTATATATGTGTCTGGGAGTATTTATGATTTAGATAAAATGTATGAGGTCTTATGTCTAGGTAATTTTGACATCATTAGGCATTTACTTGGGTTGATTTAAATAGAGGTCTGAGCATACATAAGCATGGGTAAAATGTGGAACTTATAAGTCTGAGGGAAAATTATAATTTATAAGTTATAAACTAAAATATATTACTTAGTCTCTTAAAAAATATGAGTTAAATAGTAATTACACCATAAGCCAACTACATAAAATCCAAATTTTGCTATACCCACTATAGTAGTTGTTATATTCAGTATATATTTAGTTCTATGCATTTATGATTTCATTTAGGTATATGAATTTTAATAAAGGAACTTATGTGGTTAGAATCTAAGTTTTAATGAAAACCTATAAAGTTTAATACACTTAGCTAAATGTATATCCTATGCATTTTTACAAAATTCATTTTACTATCGAACATACTTGGGATAAGTGTATAGTTTGATTATTTTTAAATAATTTATTAAATTATGTGAATTTTAGGGTTTTTTATGATTTAAAAAATATGCAGTTTGAGTATAAATAGTTGGCTTTGGGTACTATGTGTATTATAAATACTAACGATTTTAATTTTGAATGTTTTGGAAATTTTTTATTATAAATAGAGTTGTTTGCCAAAAGTATACGAGATACTTTAAGTAATAGGTAGAGGACACCTGATTAGAGTATAATTTATATAGGTTTTAATGTGACTAAATATTATTGGCTACCTATAGTTAAATTAAATCTAGTTATACTATATGTATTGTGTTTGTGTAGTCATTTCTATTTAATAGGGTATTTGGGTACTTGGTTATATAGTGAATGTTGGTTGAATAGTAAATTATGTTATTTAAATATAGTTATATTTAATATAATTTATGATTGTCTATTTGGGAAAGTTATATTTAATGAGTTATTTCATGGAGAATATAACATGTATGTCACTTTATGATAATTAGGAACTAGTTGTCTATGTATGAACTAAACCTGGTTGGTATGTTTATAATAGGGACTATTTATGATTATATTTATTATATTATAATAAATAGATTATTTATTAGATTATTGCATTACATTTGATGAACTCGATGTATGCATTGATATTCATGGTACTAGCATGTTTGCTTATATAAATATTTTTATTGAATATATGTGTTTATTTTTATGTATGATATTTCATATTACCACCCCTAAGCATGTGATACATCAATTAATTATGTAGTGTCGCTAATACAATAGAGATATTGTAATCTAATCAAGTGTTGTGTATAAAATTGACTGATTTATGGATCATTAACTATTTAAAAACTTTGGCCAAAATAATGTTTAAGTTAAACATTATCATTTCATGTATTTTATATAGTTTACATGTTCATCCAATATCATGTTATAATGTATTTATATATGGTAGACAACATGTATTAGTTATATTATAGCATAAGGGTTCTATTTATAACTTTGGATTCTTACACCATTTTTATCTACCCATCCATAGAAGGGAGGGCCATTCTTCAATGGGGGATACTGAAGGGAATCTATGGTTTGTGGTTGGTGTGAAAAAGTGCTGAAATGATGCTCTCCCTCCTCATAAGAGTATTGTAGTAATGACTACACTTGAGATTATAGATTCATACTTGAGTCATGAAGACCCATGCTCCATGGAGATTTGTATCATGTATAATTATTCACATATTATTCATTTCTAGAAAACTATATTATTTTTCATTGTACACTTATAATAGTGGCTATAATGATGTATTAGCCATGGCTGAAAATGTATAATTATTATTATGGAATAAATGCAGTCTTTATGATTATTTTAACATTGTCTATATTTTGATACATTTATGATTTATGATCTTTAGCTAGACGAATTTAGATGTAAACCTTATAAAGGTTAACGCAAATTAAATTAAATCACTAGATTAGATTTATCATGGTAAAATCTACATGAGTAAATTAGTTAAAAAAATTACTTTACTTTGTGGTAAAACCCAATGGGGTTATTTAATTATGGTATTAGAGCTGAGGTTTAAATTCTAGGACTGAATGTGTCCAATAACACAAACTTAGTCTCTTATTAATAAGGAATAAAAATGGTGTGCACTATACTAGGTGCTGAGGGTACTTCATATACCAATCACCTTTTTGATCCAAATCAATTTGTTGTTGAGAAAGTTATGAAGTTGTATCAAATCCTCACAAACATACAATTTACTAGAGACTAAATCATGGCCCTAGAATAGGAAGTGCATAGACATGAAGAGTTAATGATTAGGAGTAACATGAAGAGAATCCTACTGAGTAATAACATCATCAAGAGTAGATGCATGTGGAAGTGCCATAGGATGTGAGAGATCGAGTAACTATAGAATTGGCATGAGACATGAAGAAGGTGAATCCACCCAAATAATATGGAAATGCATTAAGATATGGATATGAAGTGTGGTTTACATATATGGATAAATATTTTGAGATTTAGAATTAATCTAAAGTCATGAAAATAGTATGGGGAGATTATCAACTTATTGGTGAGGCAACAAATGGGTGGCTAAATAAGAAGCTCAAGATGAACCTCAATTTAACTACCACCACATGGGGATAATTTTTGACTATGTTTAGGTCATGATGACTTTCAAAACTATATTTTTATTATAATCTCATATATTTTTAGAAATTTAAGTAGGTATATCTATTCTATTATTTTTGGAATATTAGAGTTATATTCATAAATAATAAAGGGGTTGAACAATGTAAATTAGTAAATAAATATGCTTTTATTAACCTATTGATTTGTGTAAATAGATATTACTTTTCACTTTTTATAAATATAGTATGGAGTGAGAGAAATTAGAACTTAACTTATTCTAGTTGATCTAGACTGAGACAAGATCTAATAGTAGAGGATTATGGTTGAGAAATAGTCAGAAACATGTCTCTAGAATTCCTTTCTTAATTAGATAAGATCACTAAAAATAGGACACCCTATTGTCTAGTGTCGTAGTCTTATTCCATCACTATTTTCCTGAGGTAGAAAGATTTATAGGTTCTATTTGAAATGCCTAGGTTACCCTATCACTAAAATTTTAGGGCCTGGGATCTCCCAAAGCTCACTATGTGCCAATTTTAATCTTTAAAAATATTAGGATCTCTTGGTGCTTTAACTTGAATGAAAACTTGGAAAAGAGAGAGAAGGGGTTAGTGTGTAAAGGATACATTGGACACACTTCATACCCTATGTGTGGGCACACTACCTACATACAAATAATCTGAAGAGGGATAAGGTTAATGTAGTTTTCCCATTGAAGTGTTTGGTTCAATTTGTGTATGATCAATGTAACTAGAATGAAAATTTAGATGTGCTTCAACTAGATAGGGACTAGTATAATGACTTGAGTAGGATTTGAAACAATGTTGGAAGGCTATGTGTAAAGAATAGGGAAGAGTGCTTGAGTTTACTTGCTTTTATTCTTGTGTCTCTATTGAAAATAAGTTCCAACCATTCTAAATGGACTTTGAATAGTTTTTTATTGGGAAACTAATCATCATGGGTTAAATAAATTTACATGAGGCCAACAGGGAAAAAGATAAGGAACCAGAAGAATCTAATCATTAGAGGTAAAATTAAACTTGGATAATAACATTGAAAATAAGACACCATGGGTTATATTGCTCATATCCTATTTAAGTATTGTTATCTTAAGGGGATGAGACCTAGGGGGATGGATCTAGGCCTAAAAGGGCTTCTCAGGTCTAAAAGGGCTAAGTCTGAAAAAGATTTGGATGACTAGGAATCAATGAGAGAAGTAGCCTAGAAGGGTTGTGTGAGCCAATAGGAGGACCTATGGATTCGGTGTCTTAGGCATACTAAAGTTGTATAATTTCACATTTTACATGACTATATTTTCCACCCTTTATTTGAGTGATGAATCAAAGTGAAATACTAGGATAAAGGAAAGTAAGAATCATACCTAAACTTACATGTAAGGGTGAAGCTCATGAAGTTTTATGATGCTATATGTGCATAAAGAGAGCACACTATGAATTATGAATATACAATGAAAACATAAAGTAGATCAATTTTTACTAGATACCCTATATCTAAAATATGAGCATATAGGAGTTGAGTAAGAAGAAGAGAAAGGAATGAATACACCTCATTAGGTACATGAACTAATAAAAAACCTACTGTGATGATAGAATGTGATAGATGATGTTAAATGCATGTTGAATAAAGAGTATTATCATGAACAAAATAGGGTCCTTAGTTCCATAAATAGTGGCTCAAGAATGCAAACATAGGCCCTTTAGCTCCATTATTACATACTAAGTGAATCTATATGATCATGAATGTGTTGATTTTTTTTTGGACTATGTGTCCAATCCCTTTGAATAGGTGGCTTAAGAATACAAATATTAGATAGACCTTTGGATCCATCATTATCTCATGAAGTGAAGTTATGTAGTGATGTTGGTATAGAATAGATGTCATATGAGATGGCTTAGGGATCCCATATATGTTCTATAAATCTAATAATGTGGTGTGGATATCCTGAATAGATGTTGGAAACTAGGCCACTCTTGGCTATTTCTAAAGATGGAGGTTAGGCTTGTATGAAGACCTCTCCAAAATTGATGCTAAATGCTTATGTGAAATCCAACTCAAGAACTAAGGTACCTTTAAAGTTAAAATTATATGAAAGTTTAACTCAAATGTGATGCCAACCACCTATAGATGAAGTAAGGTATGAATATACTGAGAATACCTAGAATAAACTAAACTCAAAAATAAAATAAGATCAATGTGTCATGTACATTATTCCCAATCACTAATGTATGGAACATGGATTATGATCTAGAAGCTATGAAAACTACCTAATTTAAAATAAAAGTGAGAACCATCATCCTATGCATGATAACCCATTATATCTAAGAAAACTATACTAAAAATGTTGAATCTAACTGATTTAGAAGTGTAAAACTTGTCCCTAAACTAAACTTTTTACCTATTTTTAGAAACCTTGAGTGTTTTCATACATAGACAAGAGTGCCAAAATGTGGAAACCCCTATGTTTGGTTATACTATCCATTTATAGATCTATTTTGTGGTGTGAAAACTAATTATTGATCTAAAATTATCACTATTTTTCTGCTCTGGTTTGATCGATTTGACCTCTAGATTCCATACTAAATGTTTTGAATGTTGTTATTTTGACTGCTAAGAGGTTTGATCTTTGTGACAAAACCTTATTTGATTCCCCCTCTTTTGAGGGTAGGAATTATGAACTTACCATGACTTCCCTTAGAAGAAAAGGAGTCCTACAAGTGTGCTAAGCTATATGGATACAAGATATAACATTAAATATTTGACAAGATATTTCAAGATATAACAATATTTGAATTGATATATTTTTAGATCAACAGGGGTATGTGTAGATAGATATAACAATTTAAGATTATGAGCATGATATTGAACTAGATTGGTAATGTTAGATATTAGTTGTTAGTTGTTAGTTTGTTAGTAAGCATAGGGGGATGGAACATGATGTCCATTATGGAATCTAACAAGAAAGATAAATGCATTATTGAAATCATGGAATTTCACATAGTGAGGAGAAAATAAGCAAAAAATCATATGAAGAAAGGAGCAAGAAGCATACAAGGGTGACCATAGGTCCATGTAAATAAGGGACATGGACACATGTCACTCAAACTAGAAGATAATCATGGAAGGCATTTTAAAATGCAACATACACATACAATTGAACAATAAAATTTGGTATAAGGGCCATAGGCACATAAAAAATTTCAAGTAAAGTACATTGGAAAATTTCCTAAGGCACACACATGAATAGAGGCAAAAGACATTAACAGGTATCTTACGGCATACATAGAAGATAACTAGGAACTAGAAATGCAATCACACAAGCTATTCTAAGCAAGAAATGAAAGAAAAAGTAAGAACTAGAATATACAATCACATCTAACTAATAAAAAAATGTGAAAGTATGCAAAACATGTGTAGTGAAAAATTAGGTATATACTAAGAAATACACAAGTGTTAGGTACTAGTGAAATGTCAATGTATTAATATATGTAATATATAGATTAATGTACATTATAATGATAACTTAGATTGTGTAGTGTAGGAATGACATAACCTAGATGGTGTAGTCATGTAGAAGATGTCCCTAGTGGGTGTGTATATCAATGTATATCTTGAATGTAAAAGTGAGAATGCCCCCTCAATGTGTAGAATAAAGTAATCAAATAGTTGGATGTCACTAAACACCCTCAAATAAGATCAAGTGAATCATGGTAATGTAGATGAATCAACATACAATATCATGAAACAATAAATTTAAGTCCTAGCATGATCGTAGTAATCTAAACATGGATGCTGCATACAATCAAAAAACATTTTTGTTTTTTTTATTTTTTTGTATTTTGAAGTGTTATATTATTTTTGTATTTTTGAAAATATTTCAAATATTTACAATCAATCAAGAGATAATATATACAATCAAAGATGTAAATAAATGATACAAGTATATACATCATAATATATAAGACTAGGCTGATGGTGGGAAGGGATCCAAAGATGGAGCCTACTAGGGATGAAAATGGAGGAAAAGATCTTGACCATCATCAAATGCATCAAGATCATCATCATAATTATCATCATAAGCTAAAAATGATGTGTTTATGATGTCATCATGTCAAAGGTGAATTGAGGGTTGCTCTAATGGTGGAGATGTTGATTCTACTCTTAGACATTTAGCCTTGCTAGTAAGTAACTTTAGTAAAAGTATTGGAGTTGGTGTTGTTGGTGGTGATATAATATAAATAACACCCTGATCCTATAGTTTATTCAATCTCTACTATAAGGCTATGCATGAGTTTGTATCACGGGCTATAATCTTATGAAAGGTACAAAATGGGTGACCATTCTGATGTGACAATCTACTAATAGATCTATGTCATATAATAGGTAATGTCATCAATTCATGATAAAGTAATATATATAACATAAGCTATAGTTGATGTTGTGTGTTGTCTACCTAAATCTAAATATTTGGCTATATATCCATAGAGGTAACCATGTGAACTATATGTGCCAAGTGAACTAACTATGGTCATGAATGTGGAGGATGCCCTAAGAGTGTGGTGGGAGATGATAAAATCGCTATAGGATGTGGTATGAGATCTCTAGAGTCATATGATACTCTCTTGGGCTGATTGGTGTAAATCTTAGTCCACACAAATAATCATCTATAAGTGTTGGTGTCATATCATCATCTAAATAATCCTATGAATCTATATCAACATCATGTACATATGGCAACTTAGAATTTACCACCAGGGATAAATATGATATAGGAGTCTCATCAATTGTAGTAGTAGAAGATGGTACTACTACTAGAATATCTATAACTAGTGAAGTAACTATGGAATCAATTGAAACTATTGGTGTTACTATTAGTGATGTTGGATGTGTAATCAATGTCTAAATAGTATTTGATGGAGTAGCTAGAATGGTAAAATTTATTGTAGCTAGCAAAAGAGATGGTGTTGACAATAAAATTATAAGTAGTTTGAGAAGTACTAGTCTCTCCAACTTCATACGTATGTATCTGATCAAGAGAAATGTTATGAGGTGGTGGTTATACTATGAGATATGGTGTCTTATTTAATGAAATAGTTAAAGATAACTTTGTAAGTTGATAATATCTAAATGGTTGGTTATCTATTAGATATGTGTATAAGTATCCCTTATGGAGAAACTTAATACATCGATGGAGAGTAGAAGGAATAACACCCATGGTATGTATCTAAGGTCATTTGAGTAAAATATTATAGTGGAGAGGACCTGACATGACTTAGAACTATGTGGAGAGGGTTTTGGGTTCCCACCAAGATATCCAAAGTCATAGTACCTAAGTCTATCATGGTATATGATCAAACCCTTAGATGTTCTTATATGTTTTTTGCATTGATGCCAAATCTATGCCCATGGCCTATAAGAATGTTATATTACATAAATTTATTCTCAAACCACTATTAACGAGAACTCTCTTGACCTCATTGGTTTTGACTTTTACTTATATGAATAGTGGAAAATTTTGATCAATAACCATTTGAGAAGGCATCTCCTCACTATCAAAATAAATTGCATCTTCTATAGTTTTTAGAGTATTGACCACTAATGAAAAATAAGAAGGTTTAAAATAAAGTGGCATAGAATTTTGAGTGAGTCCCTGATAAAGAATGTCTTGAATATATTGGGTGAATATTTTGTTGATCAGCTAATTGATGAGATAAATAGGTCTCTTCAACCACATCATAGGGAAATTAGTTGGCTAGATGTGTAGTTTTACTACATCAAAAGGGGACAAATCTCTCCTCTCATCAAGTGGAGGTTCCCTATAGATATGCAGGAGCATTATACTATATATATATAAATAGAAAATAACACTAAAGGGTAGGATGAACCATCCATCTCACTTTTTTCAGAGATGATGTTCAAAAATCAAAGGAGAAATCCTGATGAAATGATAGAAGACACTCCTCTTCTTTCAGAAGTGTTATTCAACAAATAAAAGGAATCTTTTAGGTGATGATAAGTAACTGTAATAGGGTGTAGTAACATAGCAAGATGAAATGAGGCACAAAGTCTCCACCTCAACTACCAAAGAGTGAAATATGAAAGAAAATGAGGGCACAAAGTCATCCCAAGGTCTTTTACATAGAAATAGAATATGAAGGATAATGAGGGCACAAATTTGTCCCAAGATCCTTTACACATGAATAGAAAAATAGACAAACTAAAGATAATTATGGTAACACAAAGTGTCCACAATAAGCTTCAAGACACCTTCCTAATCACTTTCACTAATTTTGATTATATAATCAAATGGACAAAAAATGTATTAAGGAAATAGAGATAAGAAAAATTTTCCCAACAACCAAGTTGTTCTAGCACAAAGTCTAAAAAGTCACTTGTTTTATTATTCAAATAATGATATATGATCCATAATCTGACCTCAAAGTCTTAGTAATGTCTTTCAATTTAGGTAAATTTTCATTTCTGATTATAGAATGAGGTCCCTAAAACAATAAGAGAGAGTCCAATATATAGTCCTCCAAGAAAGACTTGGGCACTTTGTTTCACAAAAATGTGTTACAATGTATTCAATTAATTTAATGCAATTTAAATTCTATCCATGGGCTATGCTAGAATAAAACATTAGTCTTTAATATGGGCCACCTGATGTGTTTCCTAATGTGCATACAGCTATTTGCTTTACTTGATGCTAAAAAATGGGCCACACCATTGAATTTTCATGCTCTTCCCATGTCCACTTGGTGGGCTGCTTTACCTTTTAGAAACACATCTTATGCATGGATATTTCTGATCTTTCTACATCATTCCCCCTTTCCTTTATATATTTCATCCTTATCTTTGTGATCTAAGTTCTTAGGCTATCTCTTTCAGTCTTGTTAGTTCCTTACACTCTTCCATTAGTGGTTTTTCCCTTTTGCATTTTGGCCTTTTGCATTTAGGTCTACATTCTAGCTTTCATGGATCAATAACTATTTCATTTCCATGAATTTGAAATTTTTGGGCCCATCATTACTTGAAAACCAATGGCTAGTTCACTACCCTAAATTTGACATCTTCAAGCCCATCATCCTTAGGAAACCAACAGTTAGTTTGTTACCCTAAATTTGATGGCTACGAGGATGTCAATGGACATCTAGATCCCAATGGCTAGTTCATAGTGCTCAAATTTAATGTCTACAGGCCTATCAATCTCATCAGTAATTCCTTAAGCATTCTTATTTTATCCTTCCCAAAGGGGACTTGCCCTTTAGGGTCTTGAGAAATGGTTTGCTTTGGTCAGTGAGAGCCCCCCCCACAAGGGTTCTTGCCCTTCAGGTGGTCTTTGGATGGCCTTCAAGATTATTTCTTTGTTGGGCTTTATCCTTAAAGTCTAAAGAAATTCCTTTAGACATTTTGTTCGAAGGAAATATTCCTTCCCTTTGTCTTCATTCTTTCTTCCCACTGGGCCTTTATTTTTATTCAACAGACTTTTGTTTTCCATCAGGTTTAATTCCTTTGGATAAAATTTTAAAGGAATTCCTTCAGACTTTTTGTGTAAAAGAATTGTTCCTTTTCAAATTTGTGATGGGAACTTTTCCAAAGGAATTCCCTTGCTAGATCGGCCTTTGAATCGGTCCACTTGCTCCCCACCTATCCTCTACAAGGCCTATATAGACTCCAAAGTCACCTTTTAGACTTTTGGAATGGTCCACTTTGGTTTCCAAGTGCCCTCCACCCCTTTGAACTTCCTGATTGAAAAATTGACTGTGTTAAACCTATTTCTTTCCTATAAAGTCCAATAGAAACCAACCTATAGAGTCTATAGAAATGAGTTCATAGAACTAGGGGAGTCTGTAGATTTGAGTCCATAAAACTGGTGGAGTCTGTAGATATGGCCTATAGAGTCTATAGAAATGGGCCTATAGAGTCTATAGAAATGGGCTTATAGATTCTGTAGAGATGGGCCTGTAGAGTCCATAGTTTTTTAAATAGCTTGAAAAATGGAGAATTTGAATGCACAGAACAATTTTTGGGAAGGGAAGAGCTAATTTTGGCCTATGGGGCCAAAATAGTTCAAATGTTGTCCAAAAAATGACTAATATTTTTAGGGGACAACAACTAGCTCTAGTTGGGGAATTCTTTCAGTTGAAAACTTAGAATAATCGAGGGGAGTAGAAACTAGAATCTCTAGTGCCTTAAAGTGTGCCATTGGGCTATGGAGTCATGATACCCAAAAAGAAAGGTGATAAAAAAAATGAAAGCACAAAAATAGGACTAAAGACTATACAAATATACAATGTACAAGCTGATCTTATCTGATACTTCATAGATTGAAGTGTTTCAGATGTTGCCCATTGTGGAAAGTAATCAAAAGAATGGGAGAGAGTAATCCCATAGTAGAAATAGAATTTTTTAATCTCAAGGGAAGTGAAACAAGCTACATTGTTGGTAAAAATCTTGGTTGGGGCCCCAAACTTGGAAATGATATTCTCCTTGAGGAAATTGCACACTACTTCTAAAGTAACATGCTTGGTTGGGATAGCTTCCACCCACTTGGTGAAATAGTCAGTTGTTGTAAGGACATAATCATGTCTAGCACTTGAAGATAGGTTTATAGCTTTAATAAAATCAATTCCCCATTACTGGAATGGTTCCTCTATGACCACTAGCTTGAGAGGTAGAACAGCTAACTTGGGTCTCCCAACAAATTGCTAACACAGTTCACATTTTCTCACCGACTTATATGCATCTTAGAAAAAAGTTGGCCAGTAATACTTGGCTCACAAAATTTTATGGGTAGTCATAGGAGTAGAAAAATGTCCTCCATAGGCTAGATTGTGGAAAGATTCTAAAAGTTGGCTTTGCTACTCCTTATCCACATAGTGAAGGAACACTCCATCAAGGCTCCTCTTGTATAGGCCATTGTCCCAAAGGACAAAATTGGCAACTTTCAACTTGATAGTCATCCTTTCATTGTAACATAAGTGAGAAGGACACTCATCATAAGTAAGGAAATGAGCAATACCTAAATACCACTCATTCATAGTGAAGACAAAGAGGAATGTTAGTGTGTCTTCCACCTCTACTTCTTCATGCTCTATTTCTTCTAGTTTGTTATCAACAATTAATTGTCATAGGCCTTTTCCCCATACCAGCTTTATTAGATTGATGAATAGATCAAACTCTTGGATGTTTACAATCCAATTGCCTCTTTTTGTCCTAAACTCCTTCTAAGTTAGTATGGATTTGATCATGGTATCAGGAACCAAGGCAGTAGTGTGAGAATTCAAGATGTAGAAGAGGAAATGCTTGACTGCCTTCACCACTACATAAGCATGCTTCTCCATGTTTGAATACTTTATCTCATGAGCTTTGAGAGGGTAGCTCATGAAAGAAATGGGAGATTCCATACCTTTTTCATTTTGTTAAATCAGAATTGTTGAAAGTGTGTGTTAATAAGAATAACTATATATGATGAACTCTTTATTGTAGTTTGGACAAACTAGAATTGGGGCATGGGCAATGACAGTCTTGATATCTTCAAATGATAACTTGCCTTCTTTAGCCTAGATAAAGGTGGCCTTTCCCTTCATCATGTTTACAATGTGTCAAGTCTTCTTAGAAAACTTGAGGATGAACCTTCGTAAGAAATTCACCTTTCTAAAGAAAGAGTGAACAACAGTCTTACTTGTAGGCAAGGTAAGCTCTTGGATAGACTTGACCCTATCTAAGCCAATCTTTATGACTCCTTTAGACATAATGTGTTTGAGAAATTTTCCCTCTATTACTCCAAAAATTGACTTCTTGGGGTTTGAGTAAATGCCATTTTGGCAGCATCGCTCCAACACTTGTTGCAAGTGGCATATATGATCTGGGCAATGCTTAGAAAAGATGGTCAAGTCATCAAGATAAACTACAATGAACTTACCCATCTCATCCTTGAACATAAGGTCTATTTCTCTCTAAAATGTGGTGCCATCATTTATTAAGCCAAAAGGCATCCTTCTATATGCAAACATGCCCTAAGGTGTGGTGAAGGCAGTCTTGTGTTGGTCTGCTTCACTAACTTCAACCTGATTATATCTTGAGAAGCCATCTAACATTGATAACATCTCTGAGCTAGTCGCTGTCTGAAGCACTTGATCCATGATGGGTAAAGGGTAGTTATCCATGATTGATTTAGATTCCTAAAATCCAAATAGATGTGAATTTCACCATTCTTGTTCCTTATAGGGACTATGTTGGCAATCCATGTGGAATGATAGATTAGGAAAATTATCCTAACATTCAACATTTTTTATATCTTAGACATAACAGTACCTGATATCTTTGGATTGTACTACTGGGATTTCTACTTATAAGGCATTGAGTAAGCCTTGAGAGGAATGTCATGATAGATTTCATCAAGCTTGAGAGACTTTAGGTCATCATAGGAGTATGCTAAGACATCCATGTATTGGCTGAGCAAAGTAGTAAACTAGAACCTCTCTTCAAAAGTGCAACATTTATCAATGTTAACCATCATGGGACCTTCCTTGGTACCCAAATTTATGTGATCAAACCCCTTGGAGGAGCTTGAATCCATTTGTTACTATTTGATGAATCTATCATATTTTCCAAATAGCTTTTCAAGGGAAACTAGACCTTTGAGAATTTTATTCCCTTTGAGTTGTAAGAATTCTTCATCTGCATCTGAGTTCATTTTAGGAGCTGATTCAAGCTTTTGAGGATTACTACCTTCAAAGTGCAACTGTTTAAAGCTATCTCTTTATTCTAAAAAGGTGATGATTTGGTTATCATTATTAAACACTTGCTAATGACTGGCATTATCAGGTATGCTTGGTTAGAAGACCAGCTCGATGGTGTATTTTCCTCCTATGAAGTCAGGGTGAGGGACTAAGAGAGTTACTGAAATAGCCAGTGCATCAGCTATGTCATTGAATTCCTTGGGTATGGCAGAGCTGTTGAAAGCATCAAATCTTTCAATTTAATCCTAGACTAGGTTGTGGTAGTGGCACAATCTCTCATTTTTGGTTTGGTACAGGTTTCTCACATGAAAAACCACCAACTCAACATCTCCTTTGGCATGAAGGAGTTTGATGCCCTTGTCTTTAGTGGATTTCAATCCAAGCAGAAGGGATTCATATTTAGCAGTATTGTCAGTATTGTTAAACTATAACTTGTATGAAGAGGGAAAAATATCTCCTTGAGGAGATATCAACACAATCCCAGCCCTTGAACTAGTAGAGGAACAACTGCTATCAAATTCCATCATCCATACCTTATTTGAAACTGATCCTTTCTCAGATTTCTCTTTGCTTGGGATGGGGAATTCTTCTATGTTTGCATTGCATTCTATCATGTCTTCTGCTATTCTATCTAAATTAATTTTTAGACCATCATTTTTGGGGGTTTCATTAGCTAAAACATGAGTATCTTCTATGGTCAAAAAATAATTACCCATACCTGAAGACTTGAATAAAATTTGGGCTTTAGGGGCTGATGTCTGAGTGACAACATATTTTGCTTCCTTTTCAGGAAATAACCTCTGCATGATGCCTTTGATAGGGATCCTCACTTTAGATAGGTCCATGCTCAATTCTAAACCAACATCTTTGTAGAAATTTCATCCTAGAGGAATGTCGTATGAGGCTAGAACATCAGCCACCAGCACTATCATCTTGATCCTTTTGTCTAGGAATGATGCAAATGCAAATTGGGTGTCCTTGATTTGTCCCAATAGAGGTACTTATTTGTTCTCCATGGAGAAACATCTCCCAAAGGTTTTGGTCAGCATGATTCCAAGAGTTTCTGCCACATTGGCATGCATGATATTGTCAAATGCACCTGAGTCCATGATGTAATTACTTAGTTTGTGACCATTTATCAATAGGGAAACATAGAAAGGCTCTATTTTCCAAGGCCAGCTGGAGGAGTAATGACAAGATTATTTGGGATGGGCATGTTCTTTGGGGAATCATGAGTTACCTTCTTAGCATCTTCTCCTATAGGGACAGATTTATTCTCCACACACTGAACTAACCTATCAAACTATTCAAGATTGGCTTGTAGGAATTCAAATTTAGACATATGAATTTTGGTCTTTTTGACATGGTTAATTATGTCAAATGACTAAAATGGATTAAGAATAGAGGAAGGTAGTTCATCTTTCTAATTTTTAGGAGGGGGAGGAATAGTCTATGGAATTGAAGTTGGAGATGGAGGAATGCTTGATATACTTACCTTTTTATTACTCACGAGGTCCTTTGGTTGGAAAGACAAAGAAATTCCTCATTTGGAAATTGAGATTGCAAGCTGAGAACTTTCCCCTATTTTTCCCTTATCATCTTGCTAGGCTAACGGTTCTAGGACTAGGTGAATACAACATATGATCCATCAACTACTTCACTTTTACCTCTGGGTTCATCCTAGTAATTTAGGAAACCAATGTTAGAGTCAGCAGCTAATTCTTTCTGGTCTTCTATAAGGAGATCAACATCATTTTCTTGATTAAATTTAGGCTGGAAAGAGAAATTAGGTTCTGTTTAAGATGTCCAACTACTAAATTAGTTTGGGTGCTTCAATGGCAAGTTTCCCCTATGGGGGAGGAAGATGATTTAGATGTCCTTGATTTTTGGTAGTGCTACCTTGGTATGACTAAGTAGGGAATGTCCTTCTTGGCATATCTCTATATGAAGGAGCTGAAGATATCCCTTGTGCCATTTTCTTCCTAAGAGCTAGTAACTCATTTTCTAGCTTTTGCACCTTGGATCAGTGGTACTTGTAAATGGATATTCAAAAGATGAAGAGGATTTACCTCTGTTTAGATCTCTCCTTATCTTTCCTACCAAGATAAGGTCATCTTCCACCTTAGTGGCCAAATCTTGAGCTATAACAAGGTCTATTTGGCCAGCACGTCTCAGCAAAAAACTTACTTTAGGCAGGTGAGAGTTGATGAAGAAACATTTGAGATTTTTAGGTGTTGGTTGAGCAATAGTAGGAATCCTATTCCTTAGCTTGTCAAACCTAGTTATGAAATCCCTCATTGGTTTATGAGGCTTCTTGTTCATTTGTGTGATTTGAGCTAGCAGGGCATGTGCATCTTCTATAGGTTTAAATCTAGCTTCAAACTTGGCTTTGAGGGTGTTCCAGTCAGTCACTGATCTAGCTTATAGGTGGCAGAACCAGTCTACAATAGCACCTTATAGTGTTTCCATGAAAATCTTGATTGCCACATCCTCAAATTCCACTCTTATTACACCACAAGCTATGCTGAAGGCTACAATATGTTCATTAAGATGAACCTTCCCATCACCATAGAATTTGGGGAAATTCTTTCTTGAGCTGTGTGGAAGTTCATGCAAGGGTGGAGTCAAATTGAGTGGGCGAAAAGAGTTACCCCAAGGACCTTGAACTACCATTGTATGACTATGGAAAGGTGGGATAAAAAATCTCAGAGGGGTAAGTATTGACAAAGCTTTATTAAAAGTAAAAATGGAGGCTTTGCCCAGTAATGGAAACTTGACTTTAGTAGGAGGAAAGCACCTAGTTTGTTAGAGGAAAGATGGTGAAAGAAACAGATCAAAATTACTTTATTGTACCAACTCAAATATAGGGTCAATAATACCTTTATCCTTTTGGATTCACGTATAGCGTGGAGTTTCCAAATTGTAAAATAAAAATGGGAAAGAATTGGTCTTGCTTTAACTTGAAGCTTGAGGCTTCAAACTATGCATTCTATCCTAGTTAGCATGGAGGTGGAGGGAGATGGTAAGGATAAAATGATAATGGGTAAGACATATAATGGAGTCACCAGTGTCTGTAATGAATAAGGGTAGGGATTACTTTAATCTAAAACTTGAGGCTTCAAATTGTATGTTCATCCCCAATGGAGTTACCAAAAATTATTGGGTGAATATTTTTTTGATCAGCTAATTGATGAGAAAAATAGGTCTCTTTAACCATAGCATAGGAAAATTGGTCAGCTAGATGTGTAGTTTTACTACATCAAAAGGGGACAAATCTCTCCTCTCATTAAGGGGAGGTTCCCTGTAGATATGTAGGAGCTATATAATATATATAAAGAGAAAATAACACTCAAGGGTAGGATAAACCATCCATCTCTCTTTTTTTAGAGACAATGTTCTCAAATCAAAGGAGAAATCCTAATGAAATGATAGAAGACACTCCTATTCTTTCAAAAGTGTTGTTCAATAGATAAAAGGAATCTTTTAGGTAATGATAAGTAATTGTAACAGGGCACAGTAACATAGTAGGATGAAATGAGACACAAAGTCTCCACCTCAATTGCCAAAGAGTGAAATATGAAAGACAATGAGGGCAAAAAGTCATCCCAAGGTCTTTTACATAGAAACAAAATATGAAGGATAATGAGGGCACAAAGTCATCCCAAGATCCTTTACACGAGAATAGAAAAATAGACAAACTAAAGATAATTGTGGCAGCACAAAGTCTCTCCACAACTTGGTTCAAGACACTTTCCCGATCACTTTCACTAATTCTACTTATTTAATCAAATGGACAAAAAATGTATTAAGGAAACAGACATAAGAATAATTTCCCCAACAACCAAGTTGTTCCAGCATAAATTCTAAAAACTCACTTGTTTTCTTATTCAAATAATGAAATATGATCAACAATCTGAGCTCAAAGTCTCAATAATGTCATTCAATTTGGGTAGAGTTTCATTTTTGATTACAGACTGAGATCCCTAAAATAATAAGAGAGAGTCCAATATATAGTGCTCCAAGAAAGACTTGGGCACTTTGCTTCAAAAAAATGTGTTATAATGTATTCAATGCCTTTAATGCATTTTAAATTCTATCCATGGCTTATGCTATAATCGAGCATCAGCATTTAATATGGGCCACTTGATGTGTTTCCTGATGTGTGCACAACTGTTTGCTTTACTTGATGCATAAAAATGGGCCATGCCATTAAATGTTCATGCTCTTCCAATGTCCACTTGGTGGGCTACTTTACCTTCTAGAAACATATCTTATGCATGGATATTTCTGATCTTTCTCCATCGTTCCCCCTTTCCTTATTGAATTTCATCCTTATCTGTGCAATCTAAGTTCTAAAGCTATCTCTTTCAGTCTTGCTAGCTCCTTACACTCTTCCATCAGTCATTTTTCCCTTTATCATTTTGGCCTTTTACATTTAGGTCTGTGTTCTAACTTCCAAAGATCAATGGCTATTTCATTTCTATAAATTTGACATATTTGGGCCCATTGTTGCTTAAAATCCAATGGCTAGTTTGCTGACCTAAATTTGATGTCTTTGGGCCCGTCATCATTAAGAAACCAATGGCTAGTTTGTTACCCTAAATTTGATGGCTACGGGGACATCAACAGACATCTAGATCCCAACGGCTAGTTCATGGTGCTCAAATTTGACATCTACGGGCTCATCAATCTCCTCAACAATTCCTTTAGCATTATTATTGTGTCCTTCCTGAAGGGGACCTGCCCTTCAGGGTCTTGAGAAATGGTTTTCTTTGGTCAGTGAGAGCCCCCCTCAAGGGTTCCTACCCTTCAGGTGGTCTTCAGATGGCCTTCGGGCTTCTTTCTTTGGTGGGCTTTATCCTTCAAACTTTTCCTTCAGACAAAAGTATGAAGGAATTCATTCAGACATTTTGTCTGAAGGAAATGTTCTTTGCCTTTGTCTTCAATCTTTCTTCCCACTAGGCCTTTGTCTTTCTTCGGTGGACTTTTGTTTTTCGTCAGGTTTATTTCCTTTGGACAAAAGTATGAAGGAATTCCTTTAGACTTTTTGTCTAAAGGAATTGTTCCTTTAAAACTTTGCCACGGGAACTTTTTTAAAGGAATTCCCTTGCTAGCTCAACCTTTAAATTAGTCCACTTGCTCCCTACTTGCCCTCTATAAGGGTTGGTTGAGCTCCAAAGTCACCTTTCAGATTTTTGCAATGGTCCACTTTAGTTTCCAAGTGCCCTCCACAAGGGCACTTGTCCTTCAGCCTCTTGGAAGACCCCTTTGAACTCCCTAATTGAAAAAAAGACTAAGTGTTGAACCTATTTCTTTCCTGTAGAGTCTCTAGAAACCAACCTATAGAGTCCATAGAAATGAGCTCATAAAATTGGGGGAGTCCATATATTTGAGTCCATAGAACTGGCGGAGTCCTTAGATATGGCCTACAGAGTCTATAGAAATGGGCCTGTAGAGTCCATAGAAATGGGCCTGTAGAGTCCATAGAGATGGGCCTGCAGAGTTTGTAGTTTTCTAAAAATCTTGAAAAATGGAGAATTTGAATGCACAAAACAATTTTTGGGAAGGGAAGAGATAATTTTGGCCTGTGGGGCCAAAATAGTTCAAATGTTGTCCAAAAAATGATTGATATTTTTGGGGGACAACAAAATACATTATTTTTTTGAAGTAGTTCTAAAATGGAAGTTTTAGTTGAGTGTTTCTCAATTGATCAACAATGTCATATGCCTTGTATAAATCTACCTATGTTGGTTGGTTGAGCCTGGTATGGGTTAGAATAATAGGGTGATGGGGCTCCTAGGTAAGTGGTGGAGGCATAGTTGCATGTCAAGTAATATCTCTAACCACATTATCTACTATTTATATAGTATTTTTAGTTGTTATGCAAGGATAATAAATATATTCAATGGTTTGAAGAGGTAAAGTAATAAAAGGTGTCAATTAGGCTCTCTAGTGATGGGTAGTGACCTGGGGAAGAGTAAAATGGACCAAGTAACATGACTCAATACAAGGACGAGGCTCCAAGGGAGGTGATACAAGAGATGCATTAATATTTTTAAGAATAAATTCGTTAACATAATCCCATATAATGAAAAATAAGCATGAAATGTAGAGATTGAAACTTTGTACTAACATATGATAGACTTCATCATTCATGTATAGATAGGTCCCATTATGGTTTCTTTATTATTCGCAAGAAGTGTAAGAAGAATTTGTAAATAATTGAGAATCATTTTTGTAATCTAGCTATGAATGTAAGGTGATACCTCAAGAAGAAAAAAGGAGCTAGTATATTGAACTAGGGATTTTAAAAAATATTATTTGCAAAATACTATAAATTATTAATGTTAAACATGATTTTTTGAGTTTGATATGCAACTAAATTTTTAGAAAATGTTGTGAAATGTACTGAAAAATAATTGAGAATGTATTTGATGCAACTAGGGTTTTGAAAGACTTTTCAAAATTAGTGAAATAATTTGAAAATATTAGATAAAATGTGTATAATTTTCCTTGAAAATTTTATGAAAAATCAAAAAATATTTATAAAATTAGCAATGTATTTTTCCTAGTGGTTTGAAAGTGTATGAAAATATGACCTAATATGTGAAAACTAGGATTTGGGTGAGTTTATTGAAAATATTTCAATTAATTTTAATTTTTATAATGTTTAAATTCAAGAAAAATTAGGAAAATAATGCAAAAAATTATAAATAATTAGCCCTAGGGTTTCTAGGGTTTTTGTGTGAAAATTCAAAGTTAGGTTCACCAAATGTTTTATTGTTTTCAAAATGTTGGAGTTATATTCCTAAATAATAAATGGGTTGAGAAATGTAAATCAACAAATAAATATGCTTTTATTAACCTATTGATTTGTGTGAATAGATAGTATTTTTGACTTTTTAAAAATATAGTAGGGAGTGAGAGAGATTAGAACTTAGCTTATTCTAGCTGATTTAGATTGATACAAGATCTAATACTAAAAGAGTAAGGTTTAAAAATAGTTGGAAATAGGTCTCTAGAGTTAATTTATTGATTAAATAGGAGCATAAAAAATAGGACACCTTAATGTCTAGTGTTGTATTCCTGTTCTAACACTATTGTCTTGAGGTTGAAAGATTTCTAGGTTCTATTCAAAATGCCTATGTTACCTTGTCACTAAAATTTTAGGGTCTAGGACCTTACAGAGCTCACTATGTGCCAATTTTAATAGTAAAAACCCTTAATATCTTCTTGTTCCTTAACTTAATGTAAACATGGAAAAGAGAGAGAAGGTGTTAGTGTGTAAAGGATACATTAGGTGCACTTCACACCTTGTGTGTGGGTACACTGCCTACATACCAATACTCTATAGAGGGATCAAGCTAATATATTTCTCCCATTTAAGTGATTGGTGAAATTTTTGTATGATCAATATAACTATAATATGAAATTAGATGTGCTTTAGATGGCTAGGGACTAGTGCAATGACTTGAGTAGACTTTGAAACAATGTTGGAAGGTTATGTGTAAAGAATAGGGAAGATTGCTTGAGTGTACTTTCTTTTATTCTTGCATCTCTCTTGAAAGTGACTAACAACCCTTCTAAATATAATTTGAATGGTATTTTATATGGAAAACAATGATCATGGGTTAAATGGATTTGTGTGAGGATGATAGGGAAAAGGATAAGGAACTAGATGAATATGACTATTGTAGGCAAAAATAAACTTGGACAATAGTGCTAAAAATAGGACACCCTAGGTTTTAGTGCTCCTATCATATTTGGGAATTATTTTCCTAAGGTGATGAGACCTATGGGAATGGATCTAAGACTAAAAGGGCTACCTAGGTCTAAAAGGGCTAGGTATGAAAAACTTTGGATGACTAGGAATTAGTGAAAGAAGTAGCCTAGAAGGGTTGTGTGAGCTAACAGGAAGACCTATGGATTAGGTGTCTTATCCATACTTAAGTTGTATAATTTTGTATTTTACATGACTACAACATCTTTTGGTGAATGAATATTTGGAATAGTTCACCAAGTTTCTTAAGTATGTACCTCAGTATCAATAATATGAGAGGTTTAGGATCTGTAAATTCATAATGGGATTAAAAACCCAAATTGATTCATGAAGGAGTTTGGAAGTTCTAAAAGAAAATTAAAAAAGAATAACTAGAAGCATAGGAGTGGAGACTCCAAGAGTCAGTTCAAGAATAAGAATGCTAAGTTCAACACTGGTTGTGGGAATAGGAAACTTGGTAATGGTTTCAAGGGTGGTTTCAATGAAAACCAATAGTTTGATAAGAAAGGACTAGTTCAAGGTTTATTAATTTGTTGAGGTGACCATTATTATTTAGTTTGTACTCAAGATAATCCAAAGAATAAGGGTTCTACCTCAAAATAGGGTATATTTCAATAGTGGATTTATGTAGCTATTGATAACCATTAGGTCAAGTATCAAGATTCACCCATAGAACTATCATGTATTTTGTTAGATCATATAGTTTCTATTTTGATTGACATGGAGGCTATAAAATATTTCATTTCTCATAGAATGCTTAGTAAATTTTCCATAAAATCTAGAGTTACGGAAAATTCATGGTCAGTACAATATGGGAATGATTCTAAGGTCAAAATTGATAAATGTTTAGTTAAAGAGGAAATTAGGTTTCCTAAATTAACTACTATAGTGGATATATATGCTACACCATTAGGGTCATATGATGTTATCCTAGTATTCAATTGGCTTGAGACATATATCCAAATTTGCTTTCTATCTGAACAAGGTTGAGTGTTAAGATGATTTTGAAAATGAAACACAACTTTAGGGTGAAAAAAGGGAGTTAAAGCTAAGGCAAATATTTGCAATTCAATTCAAGAAAGATAATAAAAAAGGATGTAGAGAATTTATCATTAAGAGAAAGTATATATAATAATATAAGGAATAATCCATTGATGATTATCCTTTCCTAAGGAACTTTCAAGACATGTTTCTAGAATAATTACCTAGATTTCCACCCAAGCATGAGTTTGATTTCTCAATTGATATCATACCTAGATCATAACTACATCTAAGGCACATATATAATTACAACCACTGAATCATTTGATTTGAAGGAATAAATTTAGGATTTATTTTTAAATTTTCTGATTTGACCAATTGTATCACCATTGGGTGCACCAGTTATCCTCATGAAGAAGAAAGATGGTACTATGTACCTATGTATAGATTATTAGATGTTAAAGAAGTTGACAATCAAGAATAGATATCTACTACCTCATATTAATGATCTCTTTTATTATATGTGAGGGGTAATAGTATTTTCTAAGATTGATCTTAGAGTAGGGTATCACCAGTTGAGGATCTATGAGGATGATATTTCAAAAATAATTGTTAGAGCTCGATATGGGCACTATAAGTTCATAGTGTTACCATTTAGGTTGACAAATGCTCTTGAAACATTCATGAATATCATGAAAAATGTGTTTAGATAGTATCTAGATCATTTTTTTAGTCTTCCTAGATGACATCCTAATATATTCTAAGGATGAGGAAGAGCATCTACAACATTTGGAACTAGTTTTGTATTGTTTTCAAAATCATAGATTGTATGCTAAATTGTCTAAGTGTGATTTTTCCAATATAATTGTAGTATTTGGGATATATTATATATAAATATGGTATTTAAGTATATATAACACATATAAGAGCCATAATAGATAGGCCATCACCTAAGAAAGTTCATGAGGTCATGAGATTTATGGGTTTTGTAGGCTACTACAAGAAATTCATTATGATTTTTTTTTAAATAGTTAACCTAATTAACTCACTTTAATATAAGAATCATAGTGGTTGGACAAGTGTGAGATAGTCTTCTAGGAAATGAAAAATAGGCTTACTTCGACACTAGTGTTAAGAGTTCTCAATCTAAATGGTAAATTCTTAGTGATTATAGATGAATCTAGTGATGGACTTAGAGGAGTTATTATGTAGGATGGCTCAATTTTAGCCTATGATTCTAGGAAACTAAAGCCATATGAGGTAAATTATTCCCCTCGGTATTTGGAACTTGTATTAATTATGCATGCCTTGTATGTTTGTACCCATTACCTACTAGGAAAACTATTTGAGATCAAGTATAACAATTTGGGCCTCAAGTATATCTTCACCCAACTAATCCTAAATGCCCATTAGAGATGATGGCTAGAGTTATTATATGGTTATGATTTTTATATTAATTACATCCAAGGTAAGGAGAATAGAGTATTTCATGATCTAAGATGTAGGAGTTACATAGAACTCATGGTTAATATTAGGAGTACTTTATGAGATTAGGTAATCAAATTCTCACCAGGAGATGAATTCTAAGATCACGTCAAGAAACCCTTGATAGAAAATGCTAAAAATCCTAGGTATGAAGAATTCAAGTTAGAGAGTGATGGTATTTTTAGGTACAATGACATGATGTATGTACATGATAGAGAGAATTTGAGGATCACAGTATGAATGAACTACAAAATTTCCCATATTCGGGACATCCAGGTGTAGCTAAGCTCATGGCTGAGCTAAAAGCACTTTATTTTTAGAAAAGAATAAATAAATATGCTATTAATTTTTTTCTCATTACTTAGAATGTTAGTTTATGAAAGATAAACATGTACATTCGACATGGTTTTTATATCCACATGATATACTAAAGTAGAATTGGTAGGTGATTAACATGGAATTTATCCGAGGGTTTTCATTATCATATAACTAATATGATATGATCTTGGTTGTATTTGAAAAACTAACCATTGTAGCCCTCTTTATACCAATAAACTTGATAGATGATGCACCTATGATAATTAATAGATTCATGAAATAGGTCTATTGATTGCATAGTTTTTTATAAAACATCATTTTAGATCAATATTCAAGGATGACTTCTAGATTTTGGTTGACTCTAAATTCAACTATGGGTATAAAATAAAATTTTAACACTAATCACCCAAAAATTGATGGGTAGATAGAGTGAGTTAACCAAGTTTTATAATATCTCCTACATATGTATTACATGGATTAGTAGTACAAGTGGGAGGAGTACCTTCCATTGGTTGAGTTTGCTTACAAAAAATCATACCAATCAACATTAAAGATGGATTTATTTGAGGCATTATATGAAAGGAAGTGTAGAACACCAATCAATTGGGATATGTTAAAGGACAAGGTAATCTTTGGACTTCAGATGCTTGTGGAAATGTAAGATCAAGTCAGAGAAATCAAGAAAAGGTTTTTTGAGGCCAACGATAGGTAGAATAGTTATGTTGATTTCAAGAAAACAACAAGGAAATTTTATGTTGGTAAGAAAGTGTTTCTATGAGTTAAGCCTTAAAAAATCTTGATTAAGTTTGAAAATTTAACCAAACTTTTACCAAGATATGTGGGACCCTTCAAAGTTTTATAAGTGGTCAATATTGTATCATATAGGATTACATTGCCACCAACTTTAGATCTTTTACATAATGTCTTCTATATGTCTTATCTTAAAAAGTATGTTTCTAATCCATCACATGTGTTGGATTTGAATGATTTGTAGGTTTTTTATCCTTGGGTGGTCATGGTAGAACCAATCAGAATGATTGACACTCGTAAACTCAGTTTGTGTAATAGAAAAGTGTTATAGTGCAAGGTCTAGTGGGACCGATATTTTTAATATACTATCATTTGGGAGGATTATGATGAGTTTTACATGTGGTTTCCACATTTGTTTGTTTGATTTTATACTACATACTATGTTATTTTTTTGTTGAATAATGTTTTTAAATTAGGATTTATGTTTGAATAAATCTCATTATGACAATGACTAGACTTAGGGGGAAAGATGTCACATCCTAATTTCTCTCAAAACTAATTTACCTAATTATCCATAGATTATTATGGTTTTTAATTTATTTAACTATTTTTGGATTAAGCTTTATGTCATATTGTGATTATGGTACAATATTATGTTGCTTAATTTATATGATTCATTTGATATGAATTAGTTATAACTTCATATTTGTACTTGATGATCATGAATGTTAATTTATTATTGACCAAATTTGACTTTTATGTTATATTTAGACCCCTATAGATAAAAACATGATTTTATAGATGTTCAGGGATCTAAATATTTTCCATAGGCTATATTATAAATAATTTGATGTTATCTAATGCATTTTTAGCCTCAATCATGATCTAATGGGTTTATTTGTCATTTTGAGTCATTTAGTGGGCTTTTAAGGGTCATAAATGCAAGTGGCATGGTTATAAAGGTGTCTGTATGTTTTTTTCCTTTCATTCAAATAAGTTAGTTTTACTATCAGGGATGTTAGTTACATCAAGATATTGTAGGTTGTTGAACTAAAACCCAAGAAACCATTTATAAAAGAGAGCATTTGACACTTATACCACCCGTAGGGGAAGGTGACACATGGGAGAAGATCATGGAATGCCTCTTCATCTTACTAAAACTAATATCAATGATTTATTTGCTTTGGAAGTGACATTTTAAAGCCAAAACCATTTTATTTATTCTTTGAATTTTTAGAGATACAAAAGTGACCATCAAGTTTGTACTTGGTATGGACAGCTGAAGAGGTTTCAAGTCAAATCTTTTTAGGAGCTAGTAGTACACTCATAGACCTTCATTTACATAACAATATTTTGAATAATGGTGAGATTTTATTTATTAAACCATACTAATGAAGCTAATTTTACTTTTTTCTAATTATTTCATGCACCATATAGGTTTTTCTTCATTTTGGGTAAGTTTGAACAAACCATTGGTGGTGTTGACTCCATGGGCAAGCCATGTTGTAGGAAAGTGACATGTGCAATCTCAATCAAAATTATTAGTTTTAAAATGTTGGTTTCTTGTAGAGGTTTCATGTAGACAAGATATGGTGTTACATAGGTCTCAAATCCATATATTCACCTAATTCCATGTTTTGGTTTCACTATATCATGCTTTGGGCATCTTACAACCTTACCCCTCCTCACAGTCAACTCTTTACTCAATTTCACTTACAGTCACCTATATAAGATTTTTTAGCTTGTTCATGGAGTTGTAATTAGGGTATATTAGTTTTTTCAAATAATTTGGAACTAGAGAGAGTTAATTTTATTGTTAAGGAAGACATAATACTGATTACAAGTTTACTTATCACACCAAACATTCACGAGATACCCCTACCTACTCTATTCCATATGTATGTAAGTGATTTTCAAATTAAAAAAGATGTTTCAAGACTTGTTTAAATATGTCCTTGTTATAAATAATTCATTTATAAGGTTGATAATAGGTTTGATTTATTTTGAGGCCATTAATCAACATGTTATTTCTCCATTCCATGCCCTACCTGTATAACAACCCATTGCACACCTACAAGAGCTCTTGATGATGTCATAATGGGGTAAATAGTTTAGTGATGGTTTAAATCATTTTGAATCATTAATAGTGAATTTTATGTTGTGATATGGATATAAAACTCATAATAAGTGTAAAGTAATGCATACTACCCAGAGATTCCACACTTGTTTCTTGTGTATGTTGATGACCACCTACAGTTGGTACCTTAGAATTGTCAAGGCATTTGAATGGATGGTTTAGAGTAGGATAAGGTACCTCTTAAAATACTAAACTATATAACATCTTAAGCCACACCTATTTGAAACAGAAAGTAGACAAAAGGAGGTGTAATCACGTTGAAAGAGAAAAGAGACTAAATTCTAGGAAAGTTTCCCCAAAAAAGTGAAAATAAAGATCTAGGGTTTTTTTTAGATCTCTTAAAATATGTTTGATAACGGTTTTAAATAATTTAAATAGGTGAATATTGTATCCTTTAGCATATAAAATACATATTCCAAATATGGGAGTCAAAAATTAAGTGAAAAGAGGTTGTTTGGAGCCTCAATGTTTCCTCCAAAAGTACTAAAATCATGCACTAATATCTACATGACTTAAGTTTGAATGACCTTTTGTTATCATAAAGAGAAAGGAAATCATTATCTTATATCTATAATGGTTTCATTGGTTAAATAGTGTGAAAATAGGCATGAGAAGAATTGATATGATCCTAGAGTATGGTGTTTGAAGTTCATGAACACCTACAAGTGTCCCCATACAAAACAATTATTCACCTACAATAGGGTATGAAATAGTGACTAAAACATGATTCCCAAAGTGGTATTTTAAGACTTAAAAGATGAGTTATATTTCAAACATACACTTTGTGACCTTAAGGGATTCATAAAGGCCTGTAAATATCATGACTAAATCTCAAATAGGTAATGCATACCTACAACAGTCACTTTGGTAGGATATCACAATCAAAAGGTAGTTAGTGATGTAGTCAAGGTTATTAATGGTTTTTTAGCCTATAAAAGTGAATAAAAAATTAATTAAGGTGATAGGTGACCATAAATCTTAAAATTTAGTCTCCCTATATCATAACCAAGGTTAATATGAGATAATTCACACCTACAAGGGTCAAATAGGTAGGGGTTCATGGTCATGATGGGAAAGACTTAGTTTTTGACCTCAAATTGTTTGAAAAGAGGTTAAAAGAAGGTTAAAATGTTGAGAAAAACTATTATCAACTCCATTAAGATAATTATTACTTATGTGAACTATAAACAATAAAAAAAAGCCTATTTAAACCTCTTACAACCCTTCATGCACTTGTAACAGTCATTGTGCAGTCTTGAGCATGAGATGGAGACAAGATATGAAATTTATTATCAAAAGGGAGGGGGTTAAATTGAAAAAAATTATGATTTATAAATAAGTTTTTTACATAATATCTATGACTCCTTCAATATTAACACCTACTCTTCCTATTGCCCAAAAGTTGCAATCTGTATTGGTGAGCTAGCAAACCCATGTTACTCAATGGGTAGAAATGAACATAAGGGAGAAGAATTTTTTTAATTGAATTTAAAGATTAATTATATTAATTTAAGATTATTATATTTTTTTAAAACACTAATATAATATCAGTTAGTCTTGAAGTGTCATTCTTCGGTGGAAGAGAAAAATGCAAGAAAGTAGTCTTTTTAAAGGCCTTTTTTGGACATTTTGAGTTGGTTGGGTGCCTAAATAAATTATTCTAAATTTTAAATTTGTTAAAAATAATAATTATTACCTAATAAAAATTAAAAAACCTTCAATTTTCCCTAGGGAAGAGAGATATATCTCACTATTTTGTCTTAGAGGTCAGCCAGTCAAGAAAAAATAGGGTCTGACAAAATAAGCTAATGAGGTCAAATTGGGAAAAGGTATTGATAGGAAGATTTGGGAACCTTAAGAAACATATTTTAAGGTTAATGGAGGGTAAATATATTATATTAAACACTATTTAAGTCTCATACCTCTCAAAATTACTAAAAAACCCTTGCACATAGTCCAACTAGACAAGCTTTCATTAGGCCTAGTTGGTGAATAAGAGAAAATAATGAAAAAGAGTGATTGAGAGGTTATGCTATGGATTTTTAAGATTTAATGAGGTGTGAAAATTAATAATACACTATAATAAACATGATATATCAGTCCAAGTATCCCAAACTATCAAGGTGCATGCTAAGCCCATTAGGCCTTAAAGGGACCTAGAGCCAATTGGGGGTCCAACTTCACTTTTGGATTTTGGTGAGTGTTATATATTTTGAAAGAATTTTTATGAGATTTAATTTGAAATTTTTTTACTTTTATTATTTATATAAACTTACAAGAAAGCTACTTCTAGCTCAGAGAGAGTCCAAACATGAAGGAAAGGTGGAGATAAACTTGATAGGGTGTTTTCAAGTGCTCATATCTCCTCTAAAAATATGCATGGATAAAGAAAGATTTTTGAGGGGTTATTAGGGTCAATTATAATCATGTTTTTTGAATTTTTTGGAAATTAAAATGTTACATATTTATGAATAAAGATTAATAGTAAAAATTTCCTAAAGCCTTACTAAACCCTCAATAAGGACTTGATGAAGAAAACAAGCTTGGAGGGATATCAATATGACATATTTTGACCATTAAAGTGATTTTAAATTGTAAAATTATCACTTGGGCTTCATCCCATAATTTTTATTTATATGGAATTGTATGGACAAGGTACAAAATAGGGTATTTTGATAATTTTATGTATTTTATAGGTTCTAGGAGGTTCCAAGACATGCAATAAAGTTTGGAGGAAACATATATAATTTTTATAAATAATTATGGAAATTTAATACCTTTAAAAATATTAAAAGTGTTAAAATAATATATCTCATCTCAACCAGTCAAAACTGGCATAGTGAACACAATGGTGAGAAGGGTGAAAACTTCAATTGTGAGAATGTTTAATGTGTACCTAAGTAGTCTAATAAAATATAGATTATTTAAAAGTTTCATTATATACCTCACATGGATTTTAATTTAATCCAATTTTGAATTCAAGTGTGAGGGGTGACTAAAATAGGAGTTTTTTAGACTACAGGTAGCGATGGCTTCTTCCTAGGAGATTCTAGATGAGTAGGACAAAAACCAATGCATGGAGAGAAATGTATGAAATAATTACATCTCATACTAATCATAATATCTTTCCCTATTTAGGTTTGTGATGTTAAAATAGGTCTAAATCATGAAGGAAGTTTTATAAGCCAAAATGAGGAGTTTCATTCCACTTTTCATAAGTTTCATGAATTATATAGACACTAGGACCTCATAACTTTGCATGGTTAATTTATCACATATTTTTCATGCATATTTAACCTATTTTATCAAATTTAAAAGTTTCCAAGTGACCTTTGTACTTCACTTATCTCACCCTTCTTTTAAATGCTATAAATATTGACCTTTTGGGCTCTTTTGAGTAACCTCCATTGGTTAATGGTGAAATAATAGAAAATTTTGTTCTTGAATTACTATATAAGAAATAAATAAGTGAATTTTACTATTTAAATGATGTATAATTGAGTTTTTTTTCAATCTTGTTGGTCTTTTCTAGTAGAAAATGATCTTTTCTAGCATGTTATCCTTGATTATTCACCAAGTGTACATACGAGTAATTTTATAGGTATTTTTTTAGTGTTATAATTTAGTGTATAAGTGTTTTTGAAGTGGTCCAATACTATATTATCCAAAGGAAACATTCATTACCCTCATAAGCATCAAAATACCTCTTGAACCTAGCATACGAAACATTGATGCAACAATTTGTTTTGTGTTGTGAGTTTTGCGTGAAGAAAGATTTGTTTTGATATAAGTAGTATAATTTTAGTCAGTCAAAGGAAATTCAATATTGGTGCATCACCTATTTTGTTTTATTATTTTTTTCTCTTAACCCTTTTCATATAAAGTTGATAGATAAAAAATTACTTTAAAGAGAGATCAAAGGAACTAGCCCTTCTAAAAATTCATCTCACCAAATTTTTTACCCACAAAAAGTGATAAGTTTCCATTGTAAAAATTTTATGAGGAGATATAGGAATCTCATAAAGGGATTAAAATCTAAGTGAAAATAGTTCTTAGCATGCCCGGTGGGACTCTAAGTCTTAGAATATTACCCAAGATTGGTGTTGGTCTTAACATATTTGCATCTACAATAATATCTAAATTTAGTACCTGGTGACTGCACTAAGTTTTCAAATCTTTTGTTTCTAATCACTCCTCAATCTTCATGCCAAAGGTGACCACTAGGTCTGCTACCAAAGGTTTACCTTTTGAGTTTGTGAAATTACCTTTGTATTTTATCAAAAGATTTAGATTTGTGAACACTCATCCTTATTCAAGAGATTTGATGTTTTATAAGTCCAAGTTCTTATTGAGTTCAACCCCTAATACACATAGTCTACATTCTAATATTACTAGAAACCTAAATTTTGTGGCCTTCACTAGATCATCTCCTTTGAATATTTCCCAATACAACCAAATTCCTAGAGTAGCCCTTAAGAATGTTTTGTATTTTAGTGGATAAGGTCCTAATACTCCCATTGAACACATTAGAAACATAAAAAACTTTTGTAACATCCATAGTATCACTCAGGATAATGTGGCTATTTAGTTATTGGCATTTTATTTCATATGGAAAGCTTTATATTGGTATAGGACTCTACCTCATAATTCCATTACTTCATGGGATGAACTAAGAGATCTATTATCTAAGAGGTTTGAATGGAAGAGTGATTATTTATCACTAGTTGAGCAATCAACCACTATCAAGAGGGTTCCTCAAGATTTTATGCAAGATTTTAACACTAGATTTCAAAAAACATGGGATAGGATCCCAGCCCTTGTGAGACCTACTCCAATTTATGCCTTTTTATATTACCTAAAAGTATTGAATAGTGATATAGCCATGATGATCCAATCCATGGGTGGGAATAGACTACCTGACACCTATGAGATAGCTATCAATGCTAATAATTGCCTTATTCAAGTAGGGAATATTGTTCCTAGACCACCAATGTCATTATTCCCTAATTTATAGCCTCTTAGTCAAGTTACATTACCTACATTGGTTGCTTTGCCTAATTGTAAAAAAGGGTTTACCCTTTCCACTACCATTAACATTGATGATGTCAAGGGTTTGCTTTAAAGTTTTACTAATGAATTGGTTTCTCTTAGAAGGAAATAAGCTCAAAACTATAGGCCTTACCAACCCTATAATTATTTTGGACAAATAAGTATGCCTCCTTTTAAAGGTAATACTCAAGGATAAGGTCAATTCACTCAAGCTAGACATTATCAAAGTTACAATACTAGTGACCCATCATCTTCTAAAGCTATTTTTCCCACTCAAAACAAATTTGTTCAAGAGAAACCATGATATCTTTCCTATGACCAAAATCAAGACCAAGTTGCATATGCCAATGAAATGCATAATCAAGCCATGATAATGCAAGGTAATAAAATATATCAAGTTTCAAATTTTGAGGTGCTAATGAAAAATAGAATGGAAAATAGACAAACACAATCTGATTCTATTCTTATAAAACATTTTGAGGGAGAGTTTTGTGCCATCAATCATTTGGGAAATTTATTTAATTTGAATGTTAGTGTATCCTCTGATACTAGGTCTAAGAAGAGGGTTATTGATGAGACACGAGGGACTAATCAAGGACCTATTTTGACTCCTAAATCATCCAAAATGGTGGGTGGTTATAACTCAAACCCTAAGGTGAAAAAAATTAGAATTTTTAGAATGCAAGGCTAGCTCCTACACATTCACCTTCACAAGCTACACCATAAGGTACTAGTGCTTCCAAAGAGCCTCTCAAGGTGATAAATCCTAATATCAATGTTGTGGATCAGATGAATAAGTTACACATGAATATTTAATTATGGGATTCATTGATAATAATTGGATAAAAAGATATGTTTCAAAAGGAATTACAAGGACTAGGTAAGTAAGTTAGATCAGCTGGGAATAAAAATATTATCTTGGTGAATGAAACTCAATCCATTGATGGAAAAGTGAATAAAAATGATAATAATTCTAATTTTTGTTTATCCTTAATCATTTTTGATTTATTATTTCACAAATTCATCATAGATATTTGGGATAGTACTTCAATTATGCCCAAGTCAATAGATGATAAACTAGGCCTCAAGTATGAACTAGTGGCCAAAGGAGTTTTACAATTGGATGGGTCACCTATAAAGACCTTGGGAGTACTCAAGTATTTCAGTTTTATATTACATGCTTTTCTTACTTTTTCTATCCCTCATGATTTGGTTCTGGTAGATTTACCCCCATATGTTTCTCTTTTATTATCAATAGAGTGTATAGCCAAGATAGGTGGATACTTGGTAGGTAATTGATCCTATATGGTTTTTAGGATAAAGTATGGTAATAGGGTGAGTATTTAATTAGAGCCTATTCATCACAATAATTTATATCCATACATTCCTAAGGTTGTAAATGTCAATTATGCAATTCTTGAAGAGGAAGAGCTTCAAATGGACCAATATCTGACTTCTTCTCTTGAAGGAGTTTTTAGTTTATATCTAGATGAATGGGGAGCTAGGCATTATTACCATGATCCTTAAAAATTTATAGAGGATGCTGGTCTTGGATTTTATTTAATTTATGAGGATGACTCTTTCAAGCCAAACTTGATAAAGCCAAGTGAAAACATGGATGGTTTATGGTAGCTATTCTTTGATGGATATAGAATCAAGGTTAGAGTAGGTGGTAGAGAAATGATAGTTTATCAATCTAAGGAAAGGTACTACTCTAATTTCATATTTCACTTCACTTGTACTTTTAAATTGGTAGAATATGAGGCCCTCATTCATGGGATTGAATGGGCTAGGAAAAGATGTGTGAATGAGTTACAAATGTATTGTGATAGTGAATAGATTGTGAATAAAGTAAGAGGACAAAATGTGACTAATAAATATTTTATTAAGTCCTATAAGCATAAAATGTGGGATATTTTGGAATATTTCCAAGAATTTAACATCTAATCTATCCCAAGAGAAGACAAAAAGCATGCTGATAGGTTTATAGCAATTAGAGCTCAGTTTGATGTTCGAAAGGGGATAAGAGAGGAAAAGAACTAGCCTTATCTCAAGGTGATTGTAAGTCCATATATACCTGATATTTTCACTAATTGGAAAGTGTTTGATAGTGACCAAAAAATATCTCTTTTTATACGACAGGATTTTGAGTTTTCCTCAAAGAATCAATCCAAACTACAATAACAATATGGAGGGCAGATTGTATAATTGAAAATAAATAAGATACCTAAAGGCTTATTCATAATTGAGAGTATCTTTAATGATTATGAAAATATTAATAAAGATAATTTAATCATGTCTACTAATAAAGAAAAACTATGAGAGAGTACAAATCTTCAAAGATAAGTTACGTGCTCTTGGGAAGGTATGTACTGCTGAAGAGAAACATGCTTTCACTAAGTTATGCAAGGAAGTTTCTAATGTATTTGCATGGAAATATACTAATTTAAAAATATATGATCCAAAATTATCTCAACATATCATATATATAAATTAAAATGATAAGCCTATCAATTAAATATAAATGCCAATCAATCCTAAGATTGAGCCTGTCATGAGAAAAGAGCTTACAAAGTTCATTGAGTCTAATATCATTTTTCCTATTAAGCATTCATCTTAGTTGGTAATATTAGTATTGGTAAGGAATAAGAATGGGTAGGTCAGGTTATGTGTTAACTTTAGAGACTTGAATATAATTTATTTTAATGACCATTATCCTCTTCCTTTCATGAAGCAAATTTTGCAAGTTGTGGTAGGTAGTGAAAGGTTCTCACTTCTTGATGGATACTTATGGTATAATCAGATTTTGGTAAAGGAAAGTGATAAATATAAGATAAAATTTAATAATAAATGGGGTACATATTATTATATAGAAATAAATTTTGGTTTATTTAATGTTGGAGCCACATTTCAATGTGTAATGGATATGGATTTTCAAGGTTTAATAAATGATATAGTGCTGGTGTATCTTGATGATATCACGATCTTGTCCAAAGATGAAAAGGATCACCTGAATCATCTTTTGTATATTTTTGAGAGATGTGGAGAGTTTTAAATCTCTCTCAACCCAGAGAAACATGTGTTTGTTGTCCTTGAAGGCAAACTTTTAGGACACACTATCTCAAAGAAAATCCTATCTATAGATCCAGAAAGGGTGAGTACAATCTTGGAATTGACTTTGCCCAAACACAAGAAAGGTTTGAAAAGTTTATTTAGAAAATTCAATGTCATAAGGATAATTATTACTTATTTTGATAACTTACTCAAGCCTCTAACCTCTATGCTAAGGAAAGATGAAGTGTTTACTTAGACAAGAAGGAAAGAGAGTTCTGAAGAGATTAAACAATCTATTACTCAAGCTCTAACTCTTTAAAGTAATAATTTATAAAACTAATTAAACTTTTATACCTATAAAAATGAATAAGTAATCTCTAAAATTCTCACTCAATCAAATGAAGATAATTTGGAGCAACTTATTGCCTTCTTTAGCCAAAGTTTCGAAGGTTATGAGATAAGATACACCTATGTAGTAGAGAAGCAAGTAATTTTAGTTGTTAGAAGTCTAAATAAATTTAGGAATATGTTATATAAAAACATGATTCATATATTTTTCCATCATCTTAGCATCAAATACTTTCTTTTGAGATGATATTTGAATGAAAAAAGGGTCGATTAGATTAGAAAAGTGATGGAGTATGATGTAGAAATCAAGACACCCAAGCTAGTAAAAGGAAAGGGGTTATGTGAGCACCTTGATTAATATTTGAAAATAGAAAAATAAGTTTTTTTATCCTTTCATGATGAACCTATGATATCTGCATCTTCATCAATAAGGATTTGGACACAATAAATGATCCATTTTCTTCAAACTAGTGAGTGTCCACAAGGCCTAAATAGATCTAAAAGAACGTACTTTAGATTACAATATATTCCTTATTTACTTATTGATGGAGTGTTGTTTATAAATGAATTATTATTTGTGCTATTGAGATGTTTTTAATTAAATTATTTTGAAAAAATATTTCTTGAGTTTCATAATGGACTAGCTGGTGGTCACTTTGCTCCAAGAACCACAACTGCTAAGATTATGAGAGCTGGATATTTTTGGCATAGTTTATTTAAATAAACCCATGATTTGGTAAGTAAATGTCAAAAAAATTCTCTCTTTAATGGTAAAATAAATATTTCAACCTTTCCTCTTCATCCAATACAAGTAGACCAACCTGTTATGCAATGGGTTCTAGATTTCATAGGCCTAATCAACCCACCTTCTAGTGCTAGCCATAAGTGGGTGTTGACTACTACATATTACTTTAAAATATGGGTAGAGGTTGTATATTTCAATCAATTAAATGAAATTTTAGTTCTAGACTTCTATGAAGGCATAGTGACAAGGTTTGGGGCTCCTCCAACAATAATTATAGACAATGCATTGTCTTTCTTTGGAATGAGGATAAGTGAGTGGGATTTAACACATGGAATATATCTTAGTACTTCCTCCAGATATTATCCAAAAGGGAATGGATTAGACGAGTCCATCAATAAGATTCTAATTATGATCATAAATATGATAATGGAGGAAAACCAAAGAACTTGGCATTCCAAGTTGAAGATATCTCTTTGGGCTAATAGAATCACACTCAAAAGAGCCAATAGAAACTCACCATATATACTTATTTATGAGAGAGAGGAGAGAATACCTATTTCACTTGAGCTACCAGCCTTAGATCTCACTTATCAGATGGATTTGATGAAAAATGAAAGTATGGAAGTTAGGTTGTGTGAGTTTATGGAGCTTGAAGAGAAAAGAGATCAAGCTATGTAAACTATGAGGGCTCATCAAGATTAAACAAGATAATTTGATAATAAATCCATGTAAATAATTTTCCAAGAGGGGAACATTGTCCTAAAATGGGATGAAGATAGGGCTAAGCCTAGAAAATGCATAAAGTTTGATGCTTTGTGGAGTGGCCCTTATATTATCACCCAATGCAAGCAACACAATGCTTTCCAACTCTCAAATTTAGATGGAGAGGAGCTTCATATCCTATTCAATGGGATATATCTCAAACATTTATAATAGGGTCCTCCTCTCTCCTTATACATAGTTATTGCTTTCTTTGTTTTCCTTAAGTGTTTATGCACATGTGTGAGTTTTGTTTATGTTTTGCTTTGCCTTGTGTTTTATTGGTATGTTATGGTTGTGGGTTTTTTGTGTGTGTTTTAGGATTTTTTTTCAAATTATATTCAATATTTCATTGAATCCCATGGTCCATGAAAGGATAAGGCTACTAATATTTAGTATATCATTCATAGTACCCCTATGAGTCACCATTTTTTAACCAAATTTGACTTTTAGGTCAAATTTGGAATCTTATAGGTAAAAAACTTGGTTTTATAGATGTTTAAGGGTATATATATTTATCATAGGCTATAGTACAATTAATTTGATGATATATAATAATTTTTTTGCCTTAGTCATGATCTAATAGGTTTATTTATCATTTTGAGTCATTTAGTGGGATTTTAAGAGTCATAAATGTAATTTGCATAGTTCGCAAGGTGCTCAGGTGTATTTTATTTTCCCTTCAAACATCTAAGAGGTCAGTTTCCTTGTTAGGGATGTTGGTTGCATCAGAATATTATAGGTTTTTAAACTAAAAACTAAGAAAGTAATTGACAAAGAGAGAATTTGGCACTTGTACAGACCATGGGGGAAGGTGACACATGGGATAAGATCATGAAAGGCCTCTTCATATTAATCAAACTTATATTAATGATTTACATTCTTTTTAAGTGCCATTTTTAATTCAAAACAATTTTGCTCCTTCTTTGCATTTTTAGACATATAGAAGTGACCATAAGGTTTGTACTTGATATGAACATATGAAGAGGTTTCAATTCAAGTGATTCTGTGAGCGGGTATTAAACTTATATACCTTCATTTACATAATAATATTTTTAAGAATAGTGGACCATGATTTATTAACCATCCTCATGAAGTTGACAGTAATTTTCTACTAGTTGTTTCATGTACCTTATAGGTTTTGCTTCATTTTTGGAAAGTCTATACAAAACAATTAGTGGTGTTGAATCTAGGGGTTGTTTTATATATTATCATATTTAGTTCATGTTTCATGGTTTTTGGATGATTAAATTATCTCATGTTACAGGAAAGTGCCACCATGTGTAGTCTTAGTCAAAGTTCGTATTTGCAAAATGTTGGTTTCCTATAGAGGTATCATGTAGATCAGATATGGTGTTACATAGGTATCAAATCCATATATTCACTGCCTTCCATGTTTTGGTTTCACTATATCATACTTTGGGAATCTTGTAACCTTACCTCTCATCACAATCAACTCTTTACTCAATTACACTTACAGTCACTTATATAAGCTTGTTTATATTATTCATGGAGTTATACTCATGGTATATTAGTTTATTCAAAACATTAAGAATTAGAGAGAGTTCATTTAATTTTTAAGGAAGATACAAGACTAGTTATAAGTTCACTCATCACACCAAACAATCATGAGATACCCCCACCTTCTTTGTTTCATATGTATGCAAGTGATTTTCACATTGAAAAAGATGTTTTGTGATGTGTTTCAATATTTTCTTTGTGTAAATCATGTATTTGGAAGGTTTAAAATAGTTTTAATTTGTTTTGAAGCTATTAATCAACATTTTGTTACTTCATTCCATGCCTTACCTGTATAACAACCTAATGCACACCTACAAGAGCTCATGATGATGCCATATTGGGGTAAATATATTAGTGATGGTTTCAAGCCTTTTTAAGTGTAAATAATGAATTTGAGGTTGTGATATGGATATATAACTCATAATAAGTGTAAAATAATGCATACTACCCAGTATTCCACACTTGCTACCTATGATGATGATGACCATCAATAAGTGGTACCTCAGGATTCTAAAGGTCTTTGAATGGATGGTTTAGTGTAGACTAAGGTCCATCTTAAAATCCTAACCCATATAACTACCTAAGTCAGACTTATTTCAAACATCAAGTAGACAAAAGGAGGTGTAATCATGTTGACATAGAAAAGAGACTAGATTTTGGGAAAGTTTCCCCAAAAAGTGAAAATAGAGGTCCATGGGGTTTTTTTAGACTTTTTACAACATGTTTGATAAGGGTTTTAAAGCATATAAAGAGGTGAATCTTGTATCCTCTAGCATATACAAGACCTATACCAAAGATGGGAGTTAGAAAGTAAGTGTAAAGATGTTATTTGGAGCCTCATAGTTGCCTCTATAAGTACTAAAATCTTGCACTAATATCTACAAGATTTGTATCTGAATGATATTTTGATATCATAAAGAGCAAGAAAAGCATTATATTATGTTATATTATAGCTATATTGGTTTAATTAATTAAATAGTGTGAAAATAGGCATGAGAAGCATTGGCATGATGTTATTTTATGGTGTTTTAAGTTCATACACACCCATAGGTGTCCCCATATAGAAAATTGTTCACCTATAATAGGGTATGAAATAATGACCCAAACATGATGCCCAAAGTGGTGTTTTAATAATTTAAATTTTATAGATAGTTAAACATACACTTTTTGACCTTAAGGATATATTAAAGTCCTCCAAACATCATTACTAAATTCAAATAGGTAATTCATACCTACAATAGTCACTTTGGCAGGATATCATAGTAAAAAGGCAATTAGTGACTCAGTCAAGGTGTTTAATGGTGTTTTAGCCTATAAAAGTGAATCCAAGGTGAATTTAGGTGATATGTGACCATAAATATTAAAATTAAGTCTCTCTATATCATAAAAAAGGTTCAAAGAAGCTAATGCACACCACAAGGGTTAAATAGGTAGGGGTTCATAGTCATGATGGGAAAGACTCAGTTTTTGACCTTAATGTGCTTGTAAAGAGGTTAAAATAAGGTTAAAATGTTGACACAAACCATGATAACCTACATGAATATCATGATGACATCCATGAACTAAAAATAATAAAATAAGCTTATTCAAACATCTTGCAACCCTGTATGCATGCACAATAGTCATTATACAGTCTTGAGCATGAGATGGAGACAAGAGATGAAATTACTTATCAAAAGGAATAGGGTTTAAAAAAAATGGTTTATTATTTAAAAATAAGTTTTTTTCACAATCTCTATTAATCCTTCAATAGTAACACCTACTCTTCTTATTGTCCAAAAGTTGTAGTCCATACAGGTGAGCTAGGAAAAATGAAGAATATAAGGGAGAAGAGTTATTTTAAGTGAATTTAAAGATTAATTATCATGAATTTTATATCATTAACATTTTGGGAAATCCTAAGATCATTTTAGTTAGTATTGAAGAGTCATTTTTAGCTAGAAGGAAAAAATGCAAGAAAACAATCTTTTTGGAGGCCATTTTTTGACATTTTTAGTAGGTTAGGGGCCTAAATAAATGAGATTAAATTTTAAATTTTGTAAAGATAATAATTATTAAATAATAAAAATACCCAAACATTTAATTTTACTTTGTAAAGAGGGATATATCTCACTATTTTATCTCAGAGGTTAGCTAGTCAAGAAAAATCAGGGTTTGACAAAACAAGCTAATGAGGTCAAATTGGGAAAGGGATTTATGAGAATATTTAGGAACCTTAGGAAACATATTTTTATGTTTATTAAGGGTAAATATATTATATGAAAAAATATTTCAGGTTCAAACATATCAAAATGACTAAAACACCCTTGCACACAATCCAACTATACAAGCTTTCATTAGGCCTAGATGGTAAATTAGAGAAAAAGATGAAAATGAGTGCTTGGGAGGTTATGTGATGGATTTTTAATATTGAATAAGGTGTAAAAAAACATAATAAACAATAATAACCATGATATATCAGTCCAAGTATCCCGAACTAGCAAGGTGCATGCTAAGCCCATTAGGCCTCAAAGGGACCTACAATGAATTGGGGGTTCAACTTCACTTATAGATTTTGGTGAGCATTATATCTAGTGGGAGAATGTTTATGAGATTTAATTAGACATTTTTTAGCTTTTATTATAAAAACAAAAATATAAGAAGTCTAATTATAGTCTAGAGAGAGTCCAAACAAGCAAGAAAGGTGGAAATAAGCATGATAGGGTGTTTTCAAGTGCTCATATCTCTTCTAAAACTATACATGGATACTAAAGGATTTTGGAAGGGTTATTACGGTCCTATAAAATCATGTTTTTTTTGGTTTTGGCAATTCTAATGTAATAGATTTATGAATAAATATTAAGACTAAAAATTACCAAAAGCCCTACTAAACCCTCAGACAAGACCCAATGGAGAAAAAATATTGGAGGGCTATCTATATGACATAGTTTGACCATGAAAGTGATTGAAAATTGTAAAAGACTCATTCATGATTCCTCCCATACTTTTTAGCTATAAGAAATTGTATATACATGGTGAAAAATAAGTTATTTCTTACCATTTTGTGTGTTTTATAGGTTCTAGGAGGTTCCAAGAGATGAAATCAAGTTTGGGGAAAAACTATAGACTTGTTATAACTAATATGGATATTTAATACCTTTAAAAAGCTTCTGTGTTCAAAAAATAGCTCTCATCTCAACCACTCAAAATTGGCATAGTGAACACAATGGTGAGAAGGGTGAAAACTTCAAGTGTGATCATTTATAAGGTGTAATTAGCAATTATAATAGAATGAAGAGTCTTTAAAGGTGTCATTAAATCCATAACATGTATTTACATGTAAAATAAAGCCAATTTTGAAGCCAAGTGTGATGGGTGACTGAAAGAGGATATTTTTAGACTGCAGGTAGTGATGGCTTCCTCTTACGAGATTCTAGATGAGTAGGACTACAATGAATACATGAAGAGGCATGTTTAAAATCATTCCATATCATCCCAATCATAATAACTATCCATATTCAGTTGTGGGATGTTCAAACAAGTCTAAATCATGAAGCTAATTTTTTGATCTAGAATGAGTAGTTTCATGCCACTTTTCATAAGTTTCATGAATTGTATGGACACATGGATATCCTAAATTTGCATGGTTCATTTAAAAACTCTTTATCATGCATATTTAACCTCTTTTCTCAACTTCACAAGTTTCTAAGTGACCTTTGTACTTCTTGTGTCTCACCACTCTTCGAAATGCTATAAATATTGAACTTTTTGGCTCTTTTGAGTAGCCTTCATTGGTTAATGGTGAAACCCTAGCTAATTTTTTATTGAATGAATCTTGAAGAAATAAAAAAGTTAAATCTATTATATACATGTTTTACAATTGAGTTTTATTATATATTTTTGGTCTTGTCTAGTAGAAGATGTTTTTTTCTAACATGTTGTCTTTGATTGTTCACCAAGTGTATAGAAAATTAATTGTTAAAGGTCTTTGTTAGTGATATATTTTAGTGTATAAGTGTTCCATGACCATATTATCCCAAGTAATCATTCATTACCCTTGTAAGCATCAAAATACCCCTTGAACCTAGCATATGAAACATT
>JARHVA010002972.1:815000-825000 GCA_037957365.1 Torreya grandis
TCTAGATTATCGCACTATTTTTATCCACCCATAAAAAATGGAGGGCCATTATTAGATGATGGATATTGTGGGGGATCCATAGTCTGTGGTTGGTGTGGAAAAGTGATCCAATGATGCTTTCCCTCCCCACAATAGTGCTACACTAGTGACTAATTGATACTTGAGTCATGGAGACTCACCCTCCATGGACATTTATATCATGTATAGTTATTTAAATATTATTAATTGGTGGAAAACTATATTATTTATTCATTATACACTTACAATAGTGGTGGTAATGATGTATCATTTGTGGATTAAAATGTATAATTATTATTGTGGAATAAATGTAGTCTTATGATTATTTCAGCATTATCTATATTTTGATACATTTCTTGTTTATGATCTATACATTTATGAATTTAGTTGTATACATTGTAAATTTCAATGCAAATTAAATTAGAGCACTAGGTTATATTTATCATGGTAAAATATGAATGAGTAAAATATTAAAAAAAATACTCTAGTTTATGGTAAAACCCAATGGGATTGTTTCATCTTGTGACTATTTTATGTAAATAGTTTGTTTTTACATGGTTTAAAAACATGATTATAACATATATTTAATTTTTTATAATCATATTAAAAATAATAAATTGTGACTATAAACACCCATTTTGGTACAAGTACACATATTACTAGTCTTCTTGTATGTATACCTCTTTACTAATAATTAGACATTTAGTGATGTAGCCTCTCATAAACCTCTTTGATTCCATATTATTTCAATTAATTTACCTTCTCCTTGGCTATATATGAATTTTTTTTATCTTCATCCAGTTTATACTAGAGAACCCTACCTATTGTGTTTATTTTTTGTATGTTTTTATCCCCTAGACACTTGTGTCCATCCTAGACACTAGCATCAATGTTAGTATCCCAAATCGATGTAATTGTCTAGTATTATATTTTATATTTTTTTATATTTCACATTATGATCAATTTTTTATTCCTCTTTTACCATCCTATGTTTGGATTTTCACATGTCACTAGGTTCTATGATAATAGGAATCCAAGAAAGGAGGTTAATACAGTGTTAATTTAAGAAATAAAACTCAACTAAAAACACACTAACACTTACACTCCTAGCCTAGATACTAGGGAATGATTATTAACAAATTATAAATAAAATCACAACAAAAACAAAGAATAAAATGAATCTCTTACCTTCCTTGGGAGCTCTAAAGGCTTTGTTAAGTGGCTTTTGTGACTTGTACATCAAGATATCTTTGGAAAATGAAGCTTGTTAGCTCCTTATCTCCTTGGCACTATGGATTTTATGTGGCTTGCCTTAAGATTTTGGAATTATAAAACTATTTTGAATATTGTCTCTCTCCAAATTAGCATTATAAGTTTGGCTTATGAGAAATTAGAAATGAAGAGGCATGTACTTGTATTTATAGCATTAGGAATTAACTCTCACCCAAGGTGAGTTAGGTTTGAGTTAAATATTGGAATGGGTTTAAAATAAACCTAAGTGAGTAAAATATAACCCCCATAGAGTTAATAGTTATCAAGTAATTATGATTTACAATTACTAGGCATGGCTCTCAAAATTAATTATTTTAGGATATTTTCAAAGAGTTTGACAACTCATAAATCCAATGATGAAAGGCTAGGATATTTTAAATTTCTGAATTTATTTTTTTAGATATTTAATAATTTAAAGTGGATAATTAAACTAGGCATTTAATATTATTTAGTTTTTTAATTTATTTTTATTAGCATTTCTAATATTTTATTTAAGTGTGCAAGTGACCCACATAACAGGTCTATAGGCCAAATTGACTATTGTGATGCCACAAGATGATTAGGGATGAATTCATGAGAGGTTATTATTTCATATGATATAATATTACAATTAGGGATGTCTCAACATTATTATAATATTTGATGAATGATGCATAAGTAAATATAGGATGTTTAATGATTCTTAGGATTAATTTCTAATAGTTGGTAGAATCAGTCTGAAGTTTGGTTGAAATCTAACTGTGGCCAATTTTAGGTGTCTATAGTTTTCCCCTATTTGGGAAGGAATTGGAAGCTATAGGCACAATAACATCATCTCAAAGAATTAAAATTCCATTAATAAAATAAGGTAATGATTGAATAATAAGCTCCAAATAATGTTTAGGAAGTCTTTAATGATGCCCCCTTGAGGGAGTGGTTGACACATACAATTAATGGATGGTACCTCAAAATGAAGAAAGAAGAAGAATGAAATTAACCAATGGGTAAGATTAATCCATTCAATATAATTCTTACATGCATTGATTTAAAAATAAGTATTTATTTTCCCAAAGGTGATTATTATTAGTAATAAAGGTTGAGACACCGATTTGTTCATAGGTAGTTAAATTAGTGGCATAGACATATGACCTAGTTAGGGTGGATGAGTCAAAATATTGATTTGAAAATAGGTGGTTATAGTCATTAAAATGACCTAGATTAAAAAGAATTATATTTTATTAAGCCCCAATAGGTAATATTGGAAAGCATAACTCAGGGATATAACATGTTTCATAGATTAAATATGAGTAGGAACAAACATAGATGTGATGGTCTAATGATGAAAAAAGCCATAAATAAACAAGCACACAAAGATGCACAAAGAGATGAAAGAGATGAATAAATGAATAAGTATTGATCACTATAAATGATTTAGTTATACCTAATAATTGGAGATGCTCATCTTTATTATCATTGACACAAAAATAATGGCCAATAGGTTGATTCAATCAAGGAGGGTGGTAAGATTTACCAAGGTTGCCAAGGAGAATTTTCTATGGATCCATTACTTGTAATATTTATCAAGATATTTTTTATTGTATCACATGATGGTATCCATCATGATAGAAAACACCATGATAATATAACCAAAATATTCATAAGGATTGAATTCCAATCTAATAAATAACTGAAAATAATACACTAATGATAAAAACCTTGATGACAATGTTGACATATGAATATAGATAGACTCAAGAATAGTGCATAAGAAATCAAATAATAAACACAAATAGATTGAGTCAAAGCACACCAATTAAATAAAACAAATAAATAAATAACTAAGTAAACAAACACATAGGAACCATAAAAGTAAAAAAAATAGAAAGCATCCTATGATCAACCAAGTCAACTTATGTGTGTGAAGGTTCAATGGATGATAATATGGTGGTGCCCCCAAACAAGGATACATGCAAAGGAAAATTTCATACCCCTAATGGCATTGGCATGGATTAGAACTAATAATGGATTTGTTCTAGTAAGGTAGATCAAGGATGAATGACTAGGTTTAAAAAGGACACATGTTTTTGGATTTTGAAAATTTTGCATGTTTTTAGAATTTTTGGAGTATCTTAACTCGTTAAAGATTGGCAAGATACCACTCACAAAATAATGAGAGTTTTAGCTTAGGTTTCTCAAAAACTGCTGAAAGCATATGGAAAAGAAGGATTGAGTTGACCTTAATTTCAATCGAGCATGACATACATAGTCTCATTAGGACCCTAAGTCATAGTAGTTATTAACATAAAAAGTTATGAGAACTAACTAGGTCACAACAAGTTCATGAATTAATGTAAATGGCAAGGTAAATAAAAATTATTACTGGAAAGGGGATATGGTAATGCATGCTAAAGGTATTATTCCTAATTTTCCCATAAGTAGTTATAATTAGGAGATAACAATATAGGTAAGTTATACTAATTTGCCCATAGGTTTTTATAATTAGTAACATAAGGTGGGATCTGATTTACCCATAGGTAATTATAATTAGTAACACAAGGTGGGATACTAATTTTTCCATATGTATTTATAATCAGTGACACTAGTCAAACATAAATGAAATATAACTTACCATATCCACTATCATACAAATTTAATACACTATCATTTAATCATGGAAATTTTAAATTACTAAAACTGGTTCAAAATACCCTCGCATAAGGTATGGAAAGAACCAAATGAACCAAGCTCAAAATTGGTTTGGGTAGGGTAGCTAAAAGCATGCTTTGGTATAATAAAGATGGCATGGTAGGATGACATATAGTATGACACAAGGAAGATGATATAATGGCCATTGCATATAATGGTAGGAGGGTTTCCCCTATTTTATAAGGTAAGTTAAATGGTAGGGTATGAAATAATGACAATATGGATGGCAAATGACAATCATAAGGTAAATAACTGTGAAAAGGTAAGTTTTTTAGTGAGGTGAATATTTTTGGCTAGGTAATTAGTTTTTTTATTCCTACTAATGTGGATATTCATGTCCTAATCAATATATTATACAACCAAAATAGTCAATGATGTTTAAATTTCTATCCCACACCTCTTCAAAATAGTTGCTCTATAAAGAACCTACTACAAATTTGGATTCTAATAATGTTGTTGTGATCCTCATTGGTCATTAATTTTGTTTCCTTCAAACTTTGAGACAAGATGTCCTTATATCATTTTTAAATTAAAATACTTTTAGGGATGGTAAATATGGATAAATATTAGATGATAGGTTTGATTTGGAAATGTAAAGGTGGATGAGAATGGAATGAATAATGGTTGGGAAATAAATGAAGATCAATATTTTTAGGCACACACAATGTTGTTGATTTTGGATTAGATGTATATTTAGATGTGGCAAGGATGAATAATTTTGAATATGCTCTCAATAATACCACCATAATTTTCTATTATTTGGGCCTAACAGTATCTACCATCTGATTATGTTGTAGATTGGAAGTTGTATTTATGTTATCACTTGTAATGTCTTCATAAAGTAGTGAATAACTATTATGATCATGTATTGGAACCTTGAGGAGGTTTTCACCAATGAATTTTTCTTGATTGTCCTATAATGCCTCTAAGAATGTTTCACTAAAGAACATTGAATTTTGACTTTGATTGTCCTCTAGCACCTCAAACAAGGTTTCACTAAAAGATGTTGAGTATGGACTTTGATTATTCCCTCGTGCCTTATAAATGGTTTCACTAGGATATTGTCTTTCTTATGCATGATTTTGGTTTCCCCCCTAATATTCTACAATTGATATTTTCCATGGATGCAATTCAATAAGGTATGATTCTATTAGTCCTGATTGACACTTGTGGGAGGTGGAAGGTCAATATTATGGCTATTTTAGTTGGTGATAATGGCATGTGGAATGGTAATGGAATGGGAAGTGAAAACATAATCCTCATAGAAGATACTAGGTGAATTTATGTTGAATATAAAGTAATCATCCTAAATAAATGTGGAATTATCAAAAATATATTCAAACTGATATGTAAGGCATGTGTAACCAATATTGTAACCATGAACATATTTTGATTCTAAAACTCAGTCTAAATCAAGGGACTCTAAATTTAATGTTGAGACTTATGTTGATCCTAATTCTGATGCTAAGTCTGATGTCAAATCAAGATTAGATCCTAATTTCAATGTCAATTCTTCATCTAGTGTGGATGTTACTATAATGATGTCTTGTTGAATGTTGGGTATTAGACAAGTAACATCTTGATGGAATAATGGGCTCCACAAAGACTAATTTGTCAAAGTGAGACTCTACAAAAATGGTAAAAAAGTCAAGAGACAACTCCATAGAGATTGGCCTATCAAAGGGAGGCTCTTTAAAAATAAGACAATGGTCAAGGTAATGATTTACCTAAAGGTTGTTATAATCATTAAGAAATGACTTGACAATGAGTGGCATATCAGAGTGAGACTCCTCGATAGTGGGTAAAGGATAAAAGGGTGATTCATCATAGGTTGACTCATCACAAATAGGTGTTTCAAAAAAATATCATGGATTGGTTGGTTCTCTTGGCCTTGGTTTACAAGCAATTGTAAAATACTAGTTTTGAATATATATTGGTCCTCAAATAATTGGCTCAATTGGAGAGGTAGTAAATAGGTTGGTTATGTATGGTTGATTGGAAATGGATGAAGAATGTTCAGTGGTTGGATAATGATAGGCTTATCTATAATGGGACTAATAAAGGTTGGTTCCCAGCCTAAGATGGTAACTTTGACCCATTTAGTCATAGGTACACAACCATGTTGGGATAATGATATACCATACGTAGAAGGGATTATAATGGTAATGGTAGGGCATTGTGAAATATGGTTACTCACACAATCCAAAGGATGAGGTCCTAGTATATAAATTATAGGGCATTGTGAAGCTTGGTTACTATTGTGAGCCAAAGGATTAGGTCTTGGTATGGTAATGGTAGGGAATTATGAAGCTTGGTTTCTCACATAAGCCAAAGTATGAGGTCTTAGAATGGTAACTGTTAGATGTTGTGTATCTCAATGGCTAATTTAATCTGAAGGAGGGTTAATGGTATAGGTGGTGGATTGGATTCCATGAGTGGTGAGATAGATAACATCATATTTTAATCATCACAAATAATATATCACCACTACTCTTGAGTATCTTATCTTTGTTCCCCATATTGAGTATTATAAGGAGGATATGGATCCATCTAGGAAACAAAATCATCCCAATATGGGTCTTACACAAATTCATCATATGCAACCATATTATCATAATCAAAATTTTAGATGGCTCCACTATAAGTGTGATGAGACATATCCAAGTCAATGATAAACATTTTTCTAAAAGGTATAGAGTTATACAAACTCTAAAAAATAATGTCCGAATGACAAATGGTCCAAACACAGTCAAAATTGGTCTAAAAGTGGAGTTATATCACCAAAATGGTCTAGGCTAAAACATGGTATAAAATAATCTAAAGCTAAATTTCTAACATCAAATGTTTTAAACAAAAGGTCAAGTGGATGAATAAAAACTAAAATGCCAAACTCTAGGTACAAAGTATTCCAAACAAGTCTAATATAAAGAAAATAAATTTTACTAGGTTTTTTGGTAAAATAAAGTACAAAATATAGGCTCAAAATAGGTGTGTTCTAGGTCTTTTAGAAAAGGCACAAAATCTAGACTTTTAAATAAAATAAGGTATGAGATTTAATCTAGGAAATCTAAAACACTTTGGCATAAATTAGGCATTCATATCTAATTATGAACTTGGTAAATTTGTATAAGGCATGAAATAAAATGCATATGGAAGATAGGTTATTTCTCCCAAATAAAGGAATAAATAATAGTTTTGAAATTGGGTAAAGAATTAACCTAAGTTGAAAAACCCAAAAGAGAAAGATCAATGTCTAGGCAAAAATTACATAAGGCATAAGCAAAAATGAATCAATGTTTGGATTCAAACTTGTCAAGGCTAATTAAAAAATCAATTTAGAACACTAGTCTTCTTTAAATAAACAACAAGCTAGATAAAATTGAATGACATAACGATACTAGGTAAATATCCAAAGAGCACACATGGTATTGGTCTCTTGAAATTAGAATTTGGAACAAGGCAATTAAGTATATTAAATGATTATATTAGCATAATGATGTTACCATGATCTAAATATATGATCATTAGTTTATTTCAACTCTGAGGCATAAAAACTTGAAATGATTTAGGTAGCGTAACATTACCTTTTCCAGTCAAGTGACACATACATACAAACATTTTGGTAAAAGATTAAGGCAAAGGCATAGTATCAAATGGGAAGTGTAATACTTCTTCAAACAAAGGAGTGATGTATGAAAAATACTAATTTTGATGTGTTATAATAAAAAATATATATAGTTCAACTCAAGACCGTGCAATAAAGGATAAAATAACAAAAATACCTAAGTGTAACATTTTAAATATTAAAATTGACAACGTTAAATAATACTATCAAATTCTATTAATTTAGTCACTCTTCAGAGGAATTTAAGTGTCAATAAAAAAATAAATGCACATGAAAATTAGGTTTTTAGGCCCCCTCTTCACACAAGAGTTTGTACTGGTAGAAAACATTTAGGTTGCTTTCCCTGTATCAATAGTATGTTTGCAACAAGTAGGGTTATTCAAATCTATCAATTTTAACATGTTTATAGATGGTCCCAAGTGTGGATAAAACTAGAGATGTAATCATATCAATTTGATCCGTATCAACCAAATTATTGTGAAAAATTCTTGTCCTTTTCAAACCTAATACATTTATCACTATTTTAGTGTAGTGCAATGTCTGAGTTAGCCCTATAGTCTGAGATAGAGTATCACTAACGAAGTTTGTTTCACCTCAAAAAGGCATCCTAGTGGGTCACCCTCAATTTGTATATCCTATTATGGAGTGGGGTTTAAATGATTATAGGATATGAATCTTGGGTCAATGCTTCCCTAGAGAACCCTTCATGAGGTGATGAAATCCCACTCAAAATCTAAAATACATAAAAATAAAAGACAAATGAAAAGATTTTATGGTTGAATTTGGATAACCCAAACCAATGTATTTGAGGAGGGCCTTGGTGATGTTTTTTTCATGCTTTTGGACTAAAGTGATCACGGTAAAGAATGAGCACTTTTGGTCACCCAAGTTACCTAAAGGGGATGGGGGAGAGCATACATGTGTCAATCATTTTGATAAAACCAAATAAACTTCAATAAATAATCAATGAAAATTAAACTCTTAAGAGTATTTATCTATTATGAGAGTTAATTTTAATCACCAAAATGAAGTGTCTAGTGAATTTTTTGGTCCCTTGGCATTAGTTTAAAAACTTTCAAAAACTTTTAAAACATCTAAGGCACAAAAATAACTAAGTTTATTTCAAACACCAATGAAAAATTGTTCAAGGTTTAAACATGTTCAAACTTGGCCTTTCCTCCTTCAGACCTGATATTGGTAGAGGGTTTTTGCCTATTTAGAAGCCCAAAATTGAATGAGAAAATAACATTTTTTATTTTGCTCTTAGGTTTCTCTATTTTTCTATCTCAGAGATTGATATCGATCCACATAGGGATCGATTTTGGTCTATAAGGATCAACATCATTCAATCCAAAGAAATTGATGTTGGTTAACACATAAAACATAATATGGATTTCACAAAAGCTACTGTTATCTAAATGAGCTTGAAACCAATAAATAAGACTTGATCCTATAGTTAAATTGTCAACTAAAAGATATTTAGGCTATTATATATAAAACAAAAACCATAAAACTAAAAAAAAACATTAAACACATTTCCACGATGCTCTATTCCCAAAGTAAGGCTCTACATTGGTTTAGGTAGGATCAATGTCGATCTTAGAAGAATCAACATTGGTCTCTATGTAAATTATGTCAATAAAAACTAAAATACATGAAAAACAAAGTTAAAACTTGAATTTTTAATATTCTTAAGCATTCATTATAAAAATTAAGATCTACATATCAATCTCCTTGATTGTATGAAATGCTTGAAGGTCCCACCAGGAACTCCATTTATGATCATAGGAATCCAATAAGGGAGGTTAGTATAGTGTTAGTTTAAGAAATACAAATCAAATAAAAAACACACTAACACTTATAATCCTAGCGTAGATACAAGGGAGAGCTTAGTAAGAAATGCTAAATGAAAGTACAATAAAAACATAAAAGACAAGACTCTTTTACCTTCCTTGCGAGCTCCAAATTATTTATTGAGTGGATTACTTGGCTTGTACATCAAGAAATCTGTAGAAAACGAAGCTTGTTGTCTCCTTCTCTCCTTGACAATATGGATTTGATATGGCTTGGCTTAAGATTTTTTCATTATAACACTATTTCAAATCTTGTCTCTCTCCAAATTAGCATTATAATTTTGGCTTATGAGAGCTTAGAAATCAATATACATGGCCTTCTATTTATAGCCTTATGAATTAACTCTCACCCAATGTGAGTGAGGGTTGAGTTAAGGTTTGTAATGGGTAAAAATTAAACCTATGTGAGTCAAATATGACCTTTTTAGATTCAATAGTTGTCAAGTAATTATGACTTGCAATTACTAGGCATGAATCTCAAAATTATATATTTTAGGATATTTTCAAAGAGCTTGACAACTCATAAAGGTAATGATGAAAGGCTATG
>JARHVA010002972.1:827500-1017500 GCA_037957365.1 Torreya grandis
ACACCCAACACACTCCCCCCCCACCCCCCATCCCCCACCCCCCACCTAATCCTCATATTATAAATTAAGTGCCAAATGTCTCTTTTCCTCCCTATTTTGTATTTTGGGCTAAAGAAGACCAAATGTTTATAATTAAAATTATTTCACTAGTTTCTATTGAAAGTAAAAAATTTCCAAGTGAAGTAACATATTTTAATGGAAATTTATTATCCTTGATGATATCCATCATGATATAAATACATCTTTAACCATGGGTACTCATTTAGCAAGTGTTTCAAACTCATGTGATGATTACATTTGTTTGAATTAACAAAGGATAAATATAGCATTATAGAATTCTATGGATAAGGAAATTCAAACATTATAAAATATGGATTACATGTGTTTGAATTTCCTTATACATATAAATATATAATGCTATATTTATCCTTTGTTAATGGTTAAGGGGATCATGTGATTCATTTTCAATAATATATACACTCCTTTTAAAATTGGTTACAAAATGAAAGCTTTCTATTAAATGATTTCCAATGCACTTTAACAAAAGGGGATATTGTTTGGTTTTACAACTTTATAAATGGTTCCTTATCAAATTTTAAGAAAATTACGGATGTTTTAGTATCATATTTTCATATAATTAAATTACTTAAGCTACCATTAGAACATTTTTAAAAGTTTACCTAATGAGAAATAATCTCTACAAGAGTACGTTATTTGAATTAAGGATGATTTATATTCCTTAAACTTTTCACCCTTAGATTTGAAAGTATAATTTATATTTACTAGGGTTATTATTTCTCCACTTAGAGAGAGAGAATTTAATGAGTGATTTCCTTCATCCAAGACCTTATATTGGGATGTGCATAAATATGCATGTGCTTTAACAATCACATAAATTTAGTTGTTCATTTCTCCATCACCAACCATGAATTCTAAGACTCATGTTTCAAGGGAAGCTAAATAAGTTATGAATGATCATGATCCACTTAAAAAATATTATGAAAAACCACCAAGGCCAAAACAAACACCAATAGTCAAAGTATTGATCAATGGAAAGGAACATGATTTTTAGTACATCCCATAGTTAGACCAAATATCTCTATTAGATGCTAGCCTCTTCAATTTAATTGGTACTGAGATAGACCACATGATATATCACAAATTTTTTTGGATAAATGATTGATAAAAATCCATAAAAATTTATATTACCTACCTCATATATTTAATAAGGTAAAATTACACCACTTTTGCACTTATTATGGTATTAATGGTTATCAATATAATGAGTGTTTTGACATTAATCAAGATCTTACATTATTATTATTTCAAGAGAATAGTCACACTTAAGAAATAGGCATATATAAATCATCCACACACTTCTTATAAAGGCCCATATAACAGGTTCAAGTCATCCCATGTTGATCCTTCTAAGAAAAACATGGTCCATCGACCTTTACATAATATGCCCACTACTAGAAGTCCTCCTAGTGTGCTTTCTCCTAGGACTAATTTCTCCCACGCTGATATTACTAAGAAATGATTTTTTTAAAAATATGTATTGGATAGATGAACATGTGGAGGGGATGTACCTACACAATATATTTTTAATTCCTAAATAGGCACCTCTACATTCATCAGTTATGCTTATAACTCTAGTAGAGATAACTATAGAGTCAAAACTGATAGTTACATTACCACATGATCATTAGAGTAAATCATTATTATTTACTACTAGTTTTTGTTGATATGAAGAGTAATTTATTATTAAAATAATAAAATTATTTCTTTAAACTAAAATATTTTTTTACACTGTACCACATCCAAAACATAAACCATGATAGCCAAACATAATTAACAAATGATATAATGATCCACAAAAAATAAAGTAGTGAAAATATATTATAAACCAAATCATATCCATGTGAATAATTTCATATACATATAAATAGATAAAATTTATTTAAAAATAAGCATATTAATTATAATTATGGGGCATATCCCATTCGGTATACTCCTCATCACATTCAACATCCATAAATCCATCACCTATAGAGGTAGATGCACTAGGATAAAATTATGGGCCCTATGCGCATGAAAAAACATGTACTCTCTCCTTTAAAGTATCTAGACACTGTATTTATTCCTTGTGATCTCATCTCAAATAATATAGTGCTCAATAAGTTTTTGCATGATCTCAATGGAGCTCTTCTCTAAGATGTCTCACCCATCTAGCTCTACACATAACTCCTCACACTATGGTTGTAGTATGGTATGCCTCCACAAATCTCACAACTAGATTAAAATATGGTTCATGTTCTCTATAAATATCAACAAATCTCTAAATAAATTCATCTCTAGTTACATTTTTTAACACACTATGAGTAAGGGCCTTAATTGCCTTATCTACCATGCTCGACCACTCCTAGTTACCCACACACATTTGAGATAATATATAAGCCAGAGACATATATAAAACCTAATATTTTTATAAAAAAATCAAATAGAAAAATAAAAACTAATATACTCACATGTGGATCTAATGCATGCCTTGTCATCTAATGTTGGTCCTTTTAAAGCATCATGTCTTCGATCACCACCTCTCTCTCTCCACCACCACCCTATGATTAAATAATGGCACCTAGAGATATAATTATAATAAGAAAAAATATATGCCATTAATCCCTATCCCATAAATACACATACCCAATAATATAAACCACATCATCTCCTCTTGTCAGGGGAAACATAGGGTCACATTCATCACCTCGATATGGGGCCAAATCTATAATATTGGGTGTCATACTATCATGTGTCCCATGCCCAATATATACTAAGTAAATAAATGGATATGGTGTTGAGGTCACACCCTAATTGATCTAAAAATACCATTTTACTTGATAATACTTAAATAACTCACACACTCTAGGAAATCAAATAATCAACCATATACTAGGATGAACTCTCTGTAACTCATGACAATCCTTAGGCCACCCTACCAAAGTCATATAAGGATGCCACACAATATGATTAGGAGAAAGCATATAAAGAGTATTATGGTATTCTATAATGGCATTAATTCTTCCACATGGAAATACCCATTTCTTAGTAAACACCTTTAGGTGGGCTTATTTAGGAAGGGGACCACCAACTAGCCATGATATTATGATATGGTCATATCCCCAAACATATAACAGGTTATCCACACTAATACCACCACCATGGTTCTCCATTATAAATTTGTAGATATTCCTATAAATATTAGATAATATAGTATAATCCCAATAATATTTGGTTCTATCCAAATCAATATGAAAAAATACATGGTACATGTGATAAGAAATCCTAAATATCCTAGCCTCCAAAACTAAAAATGATGCTAGTAATACACAAATAAACTTCATCAATCACACAACATCAACACTAATAATGTTATCAAACTAAATAATACTACTTAGATCTACCCCAATGTCCTTCTAATAGGTAAAATATAAATGTGATCAATGAATATACTCATGACTACCATCACCAACAACTTACTCCCTCTCACCCCTAATCGGCAATTAAAAGATTTGATATACATCCTCTAGGGTGATGGTCATATCACCAATAGGGAGACATAATGTATAGGTATATAGGCTCCACATCTCTAATAGATTTGTAAGGAGGTGTATATCATATTTAATCTATCCTAAATAGGCAACATTCCTCAATCCTACCTCATCAGTAATGGCCCAGTTGGTTGCATCTAAACCTAACTATTCCAAAGTTGAATAATGTTTTAGATTAAGGTAAAAGTAGGTTTTCAAGGGACCCCAAAACCCTAAAATAAAGAAAGATGAAGCATTTACGACCATAGGCAAAACCTAAAACCTACTACAAAGAAGTATCATAAACAGGTTTTATATGGACCTAAAACCACCAAAAAGACCACAAGTCATAACCCAGGTTTTACATAGACCTGGCTACACCATAGTCAAAAGATTACAAAAAATTAGGAAATAGGACCAGATAACACAACCAACTAGAAGAACCAGACTATTCTTCTAGTTCCAAAATCATTTTCACTATTTCCTTACCTTTCATAGCAGTATCCTGAATGGCAGTAGCCACTGACATGGCTCCCTATTGCATAGCTTTCTTTCTTGAGCTCTATCTCATCCTCTTGCTAGGCCCCTCCAAGGATTTGATCTCCTCATTAGCTCTTTTTCCAATATTAACAGCTGCAACACATATGTTAGATGTAACCTCCTCCATCTTCATTCTTCTCTCCTTGATGAGTTCCCTTAGGTTGTTCTCATAGTCTTTGAGTTTGATGGAGATGTCTCTCATCTATTTTTCCATGTTATTGATTTTGTTCCAAATTGCCTTCTGGAAATCTTCTATTATTTCCATTTTCCTTTTGAGATCCATTATCTCCTTAAACATCCATGAATAATGTTATCCATGCCATAACTCTTAAATATACATATCATTTTGAAGATAATAAATAAAAATTTAAAAATTATTAGGGAACACATTTTTCTATAAAAATATATAAATACCAATATAATAAACACAAAATACAATTATATTAATTTTAAATGCTAGTGTCCATGCAGGATAGTTGCATCAAATGCTAACATACACACTTGGACACAAACATCAGATGGTAATGTTTGGTAGTGGATGGTTATGTCATTGTAATTATGTAATGTCTAGGATGTTCAAAAAAGTTTTTGATAGCCCATGAAAATGCCAAAAAATTAGGTTCAAAACACAAATTTAAAAAAAAAAAAAACAATAAATTAACAAATAACTACTTAGTAGCTCAAAAAAATATTGTCTAGCTAGAGAACTCTAAGGCATATCAAACCTCAAAAGACAAGGATCTCTTCCATGTGGCATTGTTTTATATGAAATCATAGCTTAAAATTTAGAAAGGTTCAAAATGCAAATGATTTTAAAATTCTATTCCAACCTACCTAATATACCACTTTCGCACAACTTCAAATGACCATATCTTGAGCCCTGATTATCCAAATTTTAAATCATAAGTTAAATTGGAATATATATAATGAGAATTTCTCTATTATATTAATTTTTAAAAATTTAAAGAATTATAAAAAGTCACTCAAAAGTCTAATACATAGATATCCTATGACATTCTAGATACTACTAAAACCAATGTTACAAAATCTTGGCTATAGCTTTGCCAAAATATTACTCAATAGAATGTTATCAACTAAATTCTATGTTATTACTTTTTGAGGAGACCACCAGAAGGCACTATATACTCTCTTCCTAAAATGAGGGGCATATCAGTAAGGGCATGCTTACAAACATGTTTTACACAATAAAAACACACTTAACATAGTTCTTAGATATAATGAGGGCATGATTTGGAAGAAAATTATCCACATTTATTCAATATGGTACTGATATCAATTCATATATTTAGTGGAAGCATGTTCTCCATAACTATTCAATATTTATCATCTCCAATTTATAGTGGGGCATGTTTTAGAAAACATGTCCTCTACATTAGTACTTATTATAGTTTCATATTCCTTTATACATATTTGGGGCATTTTTTGGAATCATGTTATCCACACTTATTAAAATTTAAAAATTATAAAAACATACATAGTATATGATGCATCTTCATAGTTATAACAAAATCCTATACATTGATACCATTTATTATACATAGTTTCCATATGAGACATATCCAAGGTGTATATGTTATAGAACATGTCCATATTATTGAAAAATACAAATCATATTTAAAATTACAAAACTTATATATACTGATATCTTGATGTATTGATACCCTTATTAAGTATTTACAAAATGTATTGAGACTTACTGTTGAGGTGTGGAGCTAAAAGCTTCACCAAATGAGCAAGTTACAGGTTGCAGGAATTACACAGTCACAGACATCGGTCAGGAGCGACTGATGTCAGTCAAGAGTTGACTAGGAGATGCCGGCATCGGTCATGATCGGTCAACATCGGTCAAAGGCAGACAGGCAGGGACCGATGTCGGTCACCTGTGTGTCCAGAATGTTATTTCTGTGGACAAAATAGAATGTTTGCATGATAGGATTAAGTGTTAGTCTTAAGTCTGCATCTCTATCTTTAGTAAGACTATTTTGAGCCCTTGATTAGGAGGTACATCTAATGGTTTTGATTGTATGCTCATGATCCCTAAAGTTATATAATAGGGATAGATCTTCATAGCTTATTATAAGAGTAGAGTAACAGTACAAGAATTGTATATGTGTATCAATCTAGGTTGTTAGAGTTGATTGTAATTGAGAGAGAGAACTCTTGAGGGAAAGAGATATAGAAAGAGATCTGTACATCTGAGAGAGGTGTGGAAGAAAAGAAGTATCTTCAATTATATTCCTTTTGTAAAGAGTTTAATACAAGTTTTCAGGGTGGTTTCTTGTATCTCTTATTCTTTGCTATTTTTGATTCTAGTTACTTATCATTCTGGTTTATTTCATGTTTAATTGATTTCATAATAGTAATCAAGCTTGTTGTTTTATCTCCAATAAGTGGTATCAGATCTCAGGTTGACTAACAGTTGTTTCAAATTTAGTTAGTGTGTATTGATTACAGGTTACTCACAAGGATTTCTATTTGAGTGGGAGAAGCAATGGCAGAAGAAAGTAAATTGAGAATGGAGAAGTTCAATGGCAAGAATAACCAATTATGGAGAATGCAAATAGAGGATTATCTGTATCAAAAAGATCTATACTTACCATTAGGTGGAGTTTCAAGGAAGCCCACAGACATGCAAGATGAAGAATGAGAAGTTCTTGATAAAAAGGCTCTTGGATCTATAAGATTGAGTCTAGCATCTACTGTGATATCTAATTTATCATAGGCAAAGTCAATGGTAAAGTTAATGACTACTTTAGAAAATTTATATGAAAAACCCTTAGCTTCAAATAAGGTATATCTTATGAAGCAGTTATTTAATTTGCAAATGCAGGAAGGTGGATCTGTATCTAATCATCTAAATGATTTCCATGGAATTATAAATCAGTTAAATTCAGTCAAAATAGTGTTTGATGATGAAATTAAAGCTCTATTAATCTTATGCTCTTTACCTGAGAGCTAGCATAGCTTGGTAATGGCAGTTAGTAATACTGCATCTGCTTCAAATATTTTAAAAGTAGATGATGTTGTTAGTGTAATCTTGAATGAATAAATTTGTAAGAAAAGCACAGAGGAAACATCAAGGAATGCTTTAAGTTTTGAGAGTAGGGGAAGGCAAAAAGAGAAGAGCAAGAAAGGGAGATCAAGGTCTAAGTCAAAGATGAGAGGTAGATCCAAATCTAGAAATGGCAGGAGCATAGCCTGCTGGAATTATGGAAAGATAGGGCACATAAGCAAAGATTGCTGGTCAAAACCTAAAGAGGACAATCAACATGAAGGTAAAGAAGAATCAAAAGTTGTAGGTATTGCACAAGATGCTCTTATATTCTCTTTGCATAATAATATAGAATCTTGGGTTTTAGATTCTAGTGCCTCTTTTCATGCTACCCCTAATAGAGAATATTTTAGTGACTATGTCCAAGGAGATTTTGGAATAATTTATTTAGGGGATGATGAGCCTTGTAAAATTGTTGGCAAAGGAAAAGTGCAGCTGAAAGTGCAGAATGGCAACACATGGGTGTTGAGAGATGTCATGCATGTTCCCAGCTTGAAGAGGAATTTGATTTTTCTAGGAAAGTTAGGGGATGAGGGTTGTATAGTAACTCTCATAGTTGAATCTTGGAAGGTTACCAAGGGTGCACTTGTATTGGCTAGAGGTAAGAGAGTAGGTACTCTCTATTTATGTAATTGTATTACTGATTATTCTCCTTCTATATTATCTACTTCAGATGTGGATGCAAAGTTGTGGCACTCTAGGCTCGGTCACATGAGTGAGAAGGGAATGTCTATTCTTAAGTCAAAAGGTAAGCTTTCAAATTTGAAAAGCATAGATTTGGATTTTTGTGAGCACTGTATTTTTGGGAAACAAAAGAGAGTAAGTTTTCTCAAGACTGGGTGAACAAAGAAGAAGCACAAATTGGAGCTTGTTCACACAGACGTGTGGGGACCAGCTCAGGTTGCTTCTATTGGAGGATCACAGTACTGTCTCTTTCATAGATGATGCTATAAGAAAGGTATGGGTCTATTTTATAAAGAAGAAATCTAATGTTTTTGACACTTTTAAGATTTGGAAAGCTATGGTTGAGAATGAAATAGGCAGGAGATTGAAGTGCCTGAGATATGACAATGGTGGTGAGTTCTGTAGCCACAAGTTTAACTGGTATTGTTATATGCATAGAATACACAGGAAAAGGATGGTTCCAAGGACATCTCAGCAAAATGGAGTTGTTAAAAGGATGAACAAAATAATAATGGAGCATGCAAGGTGTATGAGATTACATGCTAGTTTACCCTTAGAGTTTTGGGTAGAAGCTGTGGATACTATAGTTTACTTGATTAACAGAGGACCCTCTACAGCTCTGGATGGTGGAATTCTAGAAGAGGCATGGATAGGTAAAAAGGCAAATCTCTCATTTCTCAAAGTTTTTGGTTGTGAAGCTTTTGTGCACGTCGATAAGGAAAATAGAAAGAAGCTGGATGCTAAGTCTATAAGGTGCACATTTATTGGTTATGGCTCTGATGATTTTAGATTCTAGTTTTAGAATCTAGGAACTAACAAAATAATTAAGAGTTGTGATGTTGTTTTCAATGAAAAAGTGATGTATAGTGATTAGTTCAAGAAGTTGAATCAATCTGGGTAAAGCAATGGAGAATTGGATGAGGTGATGGTCCAAAATGAGCTCACGGGAAAGAATAATCATAGACAGGAAAACACAGAGACCAACATCGATCAGTCAGGAATCGATGTCAAAAATATAGGAACTGATGTCGGTCATGTGGAACCAATGTCAACCAGTAACAGGCCTGGAGGTGATTGAGGTTGGTCACTGCCAGAGAATTTGGGTGGATAGTGTGTTGTGAATGAGTCTCAAATGCCCATCATGAGGTCAAAAAGGGTAAGTAAACCTCCAATTTGATATTCCCCTTCATTATACTATTTATTGTTTACTGATGGGGGAGAACTAGAGAGTTTTTATGAAGTAATATAGGTGGAATCCAAGAATCAATGGGAGCTAGGCATGAATGAGGAAATTGATTCCTTGAAAGAGAACCAAACATGGGATTTGGTTGAGCTACCAGCAGGAAAGAAGACACTGAAGAATAGATGGATCTATAGATTGAAGGAAGGTGATAATGGATAGATGAGATATAAGGCCAGGTTGGTAGTGAAAGGATTTGCACAGAAACTAGGTATTGATTTTGGTGAGATTTTTTCTCCTATTGTTAAAATGACTTCTATACGAACTGTACTATCTTTAGTTGCTATTGAGGATTTGCATCTTGAGTAGATTAATGTTAAGATAGCATTTCTTCATGGAGATTTGGATGAAGAAATATATATGGATCAGCTAGAAGGATTTGAGGTCAAAGGTAAGGAGAAGCTACTGTGCAGATTGAAGAAAAGATTGTATGGTCTCATGTAAGCTCCTAGACAATGGTATTTGAGATTTGATAGGTTTATGACTGAGCATGGCTATAGTAGATGTCAATCTGACCATTGTGTTTATTTTAAGAGATTGGATAATGGTAGATATATTATCTTGTTACTGTATGTAGATGATATGCTGGTTGCAGGATCACACATGCAGGATATCTCTAAGCTTAAGGTGAAACTAGCTCACATATTTGCCATGAAGGATTTGGGAGCAGCAAAGAAAATCCTTGGCATGACCATTAAGAGAGACATGAAAAATCACAGGTTGATTTTGTCTTAAGAGGATTATGTGAATACGGTGTTGAAATGGTTCAATATGCAGGATGTAAAACCAGTAAGTACACCTATGGCTGGACATTTCAAGTTGAGTAAAGAACAATGTCTTAATTCACATGATGAGGTAGAGTACATGAGTAGAGTTCCATATGCTTTCATAGTTGGGAGTTTAATGTATGCAATGGTATGTACTAGACTGGATATTGCCCAAGCAGTGGGAGTTGTGAGTTAAGTATATGGCCAATCCAGAAAAGGAGCACTGGAAAGTAGTTCAGTGGATCCTTAGATATCTAAGAGGGACCAGTAGTAGGCATTTGTGCTATGGTGGGTCAAAGACCTCTCTACATGGTTATGTAGATTGAGATATGGTAGGTGATTTGGATGGTAGGAGGAGCACCACAAGATATGTTTTCATTGTTGGTGGAACGGCGGTTAGCTGGATATCAAAGTTGTAGAAGGTTGTTGCCTTGTCAACTATAGAAGCAGAATATATTGCAGTCATAAAGGCTAGAAAAGAAATGATATGGATGACACGGTTCATGGAAGAGCTAGGAAAGGAGCAAGAGAGTTTCAAACTATACAGTGATAGTCAAAGTGCAATTCATTTGGCTAAGAATTCAGCCTTTCATTCAAGAACCAAGCATATACAGCTGAGGTACCACTTCATTAGACATGTATTGGAGGATGGTGAATTGAAGCTGGAGAAGATCCATATAGATGAGAACCCTACTAATATGCTAACCAAGCTAGTAACAAAAGAGAAGTTGAATCTTCATTCAACTTTTGTACGTACAGGTACTGGTGCAGTTGTTTATCTCCAAGTGGGAGATTATTGAGGTGTGGAGCTAAAAGCTTCACCAAATGAGCAAGTTGTAGGTTGAAAGAATTACATAGTCACCAGCATCAATCAGGAGTGACTGATGTTGGTTAGGACTCAACTAGGAGATGCTGACATCGGTCATGATCGGCTAACGTTGGTCAAAAGCAGATAGGCAGGGACCGACGTCGATCACCTGTGAATCTAGAATGCTATTTTTCTGGACAAAATAGAATGTTTGCATGATAGTATTAAGTGTTAGTCTTGATTCCACATCTCTATCTTTAGTAGGACTATTTTTATCCCTTGATTAGGAGGTGCATCTAATGGTTGTGATTGTATGCTCAGGATCCCTAAAGTTCTATAATAGGAAAGTTGTGTTCTTCAGGAAATGATACTCTTGATGGTTGAATCACTACTCTTTTTATTTTGGGTTAGGGGTATGATCACCTCCAAGATCTCCTTACTCTAGGTAAAACACCACCATGGTGAAATACACTTTTACCACTTGTAGACTCACTCATCTTCCTAAACATACTATGTATGAGGTTACAAGTTCCTATTTCTACTTATCTAGTTTTAAACACTCTAGTTTCTAGCACAACAAACTTGATTACTAAACAAAACATACATAGGTGTACTTTATCCATGATATTTATTTATACTAATTGTTAGTATTACTTACACACTAATTATATATACTAATTTATCTTTTTATCATATGTTTGGTTAAAGGTAATGATCGAGGATGAAATATTGAAGGAATAAATCGAACAAAGACAAGGTGTATTATCCACACAATGGTATGCATTTTACTTTCATTTAAACTAGTAACTCCCATTTTTATTGAATTACTAGATTAAATGGGGGGAAATATAGACACCCATTTTGGTATAAGTACACATATTACTAGTTTTATTTTATGTATATACCTCTTTACTAAGAATAAGAAATATAGTGATATAATATCTCATAGACCTCTTTGGTTCTATATTATTTCACTTGATTTACTTATCTCTTGGGCCTATATGATATCTTTGTTGATCCTCATCTAGTTTATAAAAAATACCCCTATCTATTGTGTTTATCTTTTATATGTTTTTATCCTTTGTACACTTGCATATATCTTAGACGCTAGCATCAACATTAGTGTATAGGCTCAATGCAACTATCTAGTCTTATCTTTTTATCTTTTGTCATATATTTTATGTTTTGACAATTTTATTATGCCTCTATACCTATTCTATGGTCATATTTTCCTACATCACCTAGTTATAATAAAAATTGAAAAGGTTCTTATATATACAAAGGCTATGGTCTAACTAATACACATTCCAATTTGATAAGGCAAGTCTACAATAAGAAATTACTATCCATTTTAAGATATCAAATTACACTCTAACACTATTTTAAATATATGAAGTATTCAAAAGGTCAAATATACTATTTCATCACTTGTATTAAGGGTTAATAGGAGAAATATCAGATTTCATATTGTCATAATTACACACACATTCATAGGAAGGATAACTTATGATTATTAGGCCATATTAGGAGTATTAGATATGTAGGAAATAATTAATAATAGAAGGGTTGTTAGGACTAGATCAACTCATTTTTCTAACCCATTTTTACTAGATTACAAGAGATGTAATGAAAAGGAACTAAGGTTTGCTATTATCTACATCTGACACACAAGAAAGCATAAGTTGAGACATAGAAAGGTTAAACAGGGGGAATGTAAGTTTGATATAAATTTAAGGTCATTCCTATGTCTATCTCTCACTAGACACTAACATCAGCTATAGACATAAGTGTCAACATTACTATCCTAGATTAGTGCAACTATCTGAAGGTCAAAAATAGTCAAAACATAGAATGAATGAAATCAAAATCTCCAACATATCTCTATGATGATTCCTAAATACTTCCATGATCTATAACATAATATTAAATAAGATACCCTCTCTTTATTACTTAGTTTCTTTGTACTTAATGTATTTATTGAATATAATAGGTTAGGCAAATATGTATTATTGACTATATTTTAGTGTAAATTTGAATATTGTCATTCCTTTCAAACAATTTTATTCTCTAGGGTATTTTCTTGTAAAACACTTAAAGCACATAAAGCAATGACTAATTATTTACATTTATAAGAAGTAATGGCTCTTGTGGGTGCCTACATCTACCAACCCATTTAATTTAATGAAGGTATATTAGACTAGGAGAAAAGATATGAGGAGTGGTTTTATAAATATATTATACATCTCAATATCATAATGACCTCAAGTTGTTTCAATCACTATCATGAAAACATAAAGTGGTTGGGATAGTATTAAACATGAAATGTATTAGATAGAATAAAATAAGTGTTAAATAGGAGAAAATAAAAAAGAATGATTGATCATTCCATATTATCCAAATGGAGGTTTAGGTTTCATTATATTGAAAAGGTGGCATGGTTCATTTGTATAAAACATAAAAAAGATTGTTGATATTCTTATAGTTATAAATTAGAACCTTATATAGATGGAGGCACCATTAGATGGAAAATATTCAAATTATTTAAAATGGAACTACAATAGCATTGAAAATAATTTATCAACATGAATTAAATTCACCTATCACCCATTACTTGAATATGGATAGATAATTTGGGAAAAATAATATTTATTAAAAATTGCTTACATATATGAGGAGGTAAATATTTTCCGAACTAGAAAAATATATTTTAGTATTACTTTTCTGAGAGCTAAAGGAATCTTCAAGGAATAAAAATATATTGAATAAAGTTTAAAAATAATTTAATAAAGGTGAATCTTTAACATCTCAAGAGATTAGAAATTTTTTATTCAATGAAAAATCATTTACTATTGGAGTTGAATGTTGCCACCAAACTCATTCTAAATACCAGTATCAATCCCTTGATTCAAATAGTTTTAATCTCTTAGTTAGCTCTATGTTTTGTGATCATGTGCCTATTTAGCTTGATGAAATATTTATTCCATTTAAGAAAATAATTTTTGATATCTTATATATTGAGTTAGATCATGAATTTCAGGATTTTGAGACTAACTTATACATTATCGATTAACAACATACCATTGAAACTCATAAAATTATCATAGAAAAACACGAGTTTTCTTATTTTTGTGACAATAAAATAAATATATTCTTATATTATTTATACCTAAGTGACAATATAGAATATAATCAATATTTTTGAACAAAAAAAAATATGGCTAATAATACATGGGTTCCAACAAAGTTTATTGACTAGTTTAACAAATACAATGCAATATGGATCATGGAAAAAATACCATAACTCTTTAATTATGAGAATGATAAGGTAGGAAAATATAAGTTAATTGAAATATTTAACTTAGTTCAACTAAAAATTAAACAAACAAAAATAAAATAATCATTTAATTATAGTATAAGGTCTTATTAATGTAGTTTTTTAATGCTCAAATACAGGTATTTGAAAAAGAGATTTTGAATATTTTTGAAAAATAAAAAGTATACAACCTTAAAAATAAGATATCATTTCTCCTTATTTATGATGTAATCAAGGAAAAATAGGTTATAATTTTTTATTTTTACATAAATTTTAGGATATATTTTTTCTCTAAGAAAAACAAGACCCATGATTTCAAGGCAAATTCATTGGATGGTCTTACATCAAGTTTGTCTAAAGGTAAAAAGGGTATGAGTGTAGATGAATTATTTGAACTTATAGACTTTTTTATGAGTTTAATTTTTTTGTTTTGAATGAGTATTGAACCTAGTGGGAAGGTAGAAAACTTAGGTGCCTTTTTCAAAAGAGTAAAGGAGAAAAGAGTGTCAAAGATGAAAATTATGGACTATTTTAAATAATGGGTTCCTAAATAAGTAGCCATGATGGGATGTACTTCATAAAATGTGATATAAAATTTTATCATGAATGAAACTCACTTTGTTTAACTTTGTGAATAATTTAGAGATGAAAAGGTAAAAATAAAAACTCTACAAACAGGGCAAGGGAGTCACAAAAAGAAGAAGATGAGAAGGAAATGTCAAAGGATTACATTGAATTCATAGAAATATATGTATAATAAATTAATAAAAATGATAAACCAAAGGATATATTCTTATGAGTTTACATGCTAATGTGATTTTCATTTTATTTTGGGTATAACATTGGAAGCCCTAAAAAACCATCTTTATTCTCTTAGTCTATAGGTGGTTATCACAATTTTTTGTAATGTTACAAATGATATCATACAAAATCATATTATAGATAATCTCTTCTACATTATGTACAACACAATGTATTATGTTTGAATATTTGTTGTTCTTATGTTCAAATTTTACTTGTACATGGGTGCGTATAACACACATTACCTTTTCTTAATCCCACATTGAATGATTTATTGGTGTTTGAAAGTAAAAACTATTATTTTATAGTGCAAGTCAGTGCATATAATTTAATATTATTAAAATTATTAAAAATAAAGAGAGCAAGGATAAAGTACACATGTGTGTCAATATAACCACATTTCCTCTTGATGCTTTACTTGGTAAAGATGCTTCCATATGAAGCATTAGAACTAGAGAAGGTTTAGACCTAGAGCTTGGAGATCTGAAGAGGAATATTGAGGACATTACTCCCTTAATCTGGTGTAAGGGTGATTTATGACATGGTCATTGAGATCATTATATCTCAATCACATAACTTGAGTGTGAATATATAATTTGGTGAGGGTGAGTGATTTAGTAAACTCATCCTATAAATTTGGTGATATTAGATGATTTAATCACTATAATATATAAATATGGTGAGGTTAAATGATTTAAACCCTTAAATATATAAAATGAAACCACTCATACACCATAAAATGATCTTTAATAATACAACCTTGTCTAACCTGTGTATCTTAGTGATTAGCATAATTGGTAAGTTTTAAAAAAATTGGTGCAATAGCAATGCATATGCACTTATAATATGTTTTATATGGAGTATATGTGTCATAAATTTGAAAAACATTATTTTAAATATATGAAAATTAGTAAAATTTATAGGATTATGACCCAAGTTTATATCTAAATCATAGAACTAAACTAGATATTATGAAAGTGTGGAGTTCATGTCTTTATGGCATGCCCCCACTGAAATATGTAAATATCAAGTGTATAAGTGTGGAGCTCATGTTTTTGTGACATGACCCCACTAAAATATGGAAGCTTAGAAGGTGTATAAGTGTAGAGGTCATGTTTTTATGACATTTCCCCACTAATATATGGAAACTATGATCATGTTTACCATCTAACTCAGTTGGTGAAATAACTTATTGTAAAACATGAGCAATCTATAAAATGCTAAGACTTATAAATTACTAGATTCTATTTTCTGCATTAAAAAGCATATTTTTGGTTTTAAAAGTAATTTTTAATTATATATTTGGATTCCCATTGAAAAAATAGACAAGTCAAAAAATGACATATTGTTCTAAGGTTTTATTTAAAAGTTATAGTTGTTTGAAGTTGGTAGACTTTCTTCTTAGGTGATCTCAATACCCTGAATATTCATCTCGTGAACTAGGACTAGTGAACTCTAAAGCCAATAATATGAATTATTTTTTTTACATTTAAATTAAATTTTTTAAATAAATTGAGTTTTTGGTAGTTTATAAGGTTGAGAAAGGTTAAATACATATATTAGAAGGAAAGGTCTAAGGAGACCATTAAGATAGATCAGAAACAAAAAAAAGTGTAATGAGACATATTTTACTTGGATTCACATTACATATGTGAAAGTTTGATTATTTTTTATTGTTTTATCATTATTTCTTAGCTATAAGTGACTATTTTGAAGACTACATAATGAAAATAGGTTGAATTCAATAGTTTTTTCCTTTACTTAGAAACAAATATTCAACTAAATATTATAGAGATCATTAAGAGTATGGGAACCCAAGATATTATTTTCCATGTATGATGAAAATGGTAAAAAGATGGTAAACTATAAAACATAGTGGAGATAAATAAGCATGGCCTCACTCCTACTAGACTTTTCTCATATTGAGTTTCTCTAGGGTATGTATTATGTTATATCTCTTTGTGTTTATTGTGTTTTTTTCCTTTACTTAGATATTTACATTCCTTGCATATATTCTAATACACAAAAACATAAAATATCTCAAGATTCATTCCTATGATTAAATAAATTCACATTTGGAATTGCACCTATATGCAATCATTTTGATGTAGTCATGTATGTAGTAGAAGAATGTTTAGAGTGTAGAGGTATTATTTTATATGTTGTATATGATAGTCTTCAGAGTTAGGATATATATTAAAATAATAGTTTAGGTGTTTTTATATGGCCTAAAAATTTAAGAGAAATTCCTTGACTTAAAAGGGATCATGTTGGTGAGACTTAGAGTGGAATATCTACTTAGTTTATGGGTCATATTAGTATCATATTAAGATATAATTTTTAATGTAAATGGGTTTCTAACGTATTTTTTAAAATGTTAGTTTCATTTGTGTTCAATTTTGGTGGTTTTTTTGGTGACCATTATGTAGATGTTTCCCATCACTTGAATAAATAGTGATAGTGGATAGATTGTCTTGATTCATTGGCAAAAAAAGGGGTTTAAGTTTACACTATTATCAATGTTAATTCAATACATTATGGTATTTTTTGATTTGATGGTATTTACCAAAATTATTTTATGAACCATCCATATAAGGGACACAAAAAATGCCAAGCATTCATATTAGCATTAATTACTCTTCCCAAAAAAAATGGTTAATAGAGTTACAAAGTGCACAACAATACATGTTCAACATGTATTTAATCATAGTTTCCTTATGATAGTAAGGCATGATTTTAATTGAGTGAATAAAATAATACAAGGTAATATTATGAAGCTTGAGGAAGATTTTTTTACTAGTATATGTCTCATTTTCTTGTTAAAATTGATGTTTCTTTGAGCCTTCCATGTGTAACAAAGAAGGTATTATGTACCTTTGATTGTAGATAATTTCTCCCATTGGATAAGAGGAGTGGGAATTTTTTTTTACAATATATGAATTAAATATAATAAAGAAGGTGAGATCAATAAAATCCAAATGGAATTCTAAGGAGTGGGGTAAGGAATCATCACCACTTGAATTTATGATTTTTTGGGACTAAAAACCTTAAAATTATAGAGTTGAATACATATAGGAACCTTAAATGGGTATTATATAAAATCTAATAAAATTATAACCTAAGCATGGTAATATCCAAAATATGATCATATTCTAACCTAAAATGATTATTGATTAAGGGGATGATAAGTTGGTTTCTCACTTGGATGATAAGAGGTAAATATTCATTTTCCTTTTATATATTTTGTGGATTAAAAAGCCTTAAATTTTAGGTGTGTTGATGAGAAGTATTTTTACATATGAGTTAAATTATGTGAAGTGTTCAACCTAAACCACATGGGTTGGGGAAGTTACTACTATCCTAAAGTAATTGTCTCATTAGTTTTCAACTCAGGGGCATAAGCTTAATGAGATGACTTCACTGTATGTGCACACAAAATCTTCTATTTTGATTCTTGTCAGAATTATAAAAATAAATTTCGTAAAATAATGATTGTTTTAAAAGATTCACACTTAAAATAAATAAATTGAGTTGGAATCTTCCCTAAGACTATTCTAAATCCAATAAATTAAATGTACTTGTTCACACACACACACACCCACACATATAAAACCTCAACACAAAATTAAACAAATAAAACAAATAAGTTAATTATATTAATGAGTTGGATTTATATTGTAATTACTCCTAATGGGTCTCACCTTTCTCATCATTGAGATTTGATCTTCCTATTAATATAAAAATCAATTAACTCAAAATGATATATTCATTAAATCATTTAGGAATTGAAGATTACTTATAAAATATTAAAATAACTCATTATATATATTTTTAAATATTTTCTATGCACTTTTAATCTCAAAAATAAAATTTATAACTAGTTACCACATCTATTCCATATTATATTTATACTAGAGATGGTATTTTGCATTTAAGGCCTAACTAGGAATATGCACAAAACATTTCTTCAATGAAATCATTCATCTAGAGGAATAGAAAGTGGTTTCCAAATTTATACTTTTCCCAATAAAAATCATTGAGTATGTTAAGTTATATAGAACCAAATTTTGTTAAATATAGCATAACAGAATTGATCTTGTAGTCAAATCTTGTTGTTACAACCTCCAAGAGGTGATAGGTAGTGATATCCTAGGTGAGTTTTAACTTTATTCATCTTTTATCAACCAAATTATTTCTATAGGATGTTAATTGTTATGATAGATTGAATTTATATTTATGATCTTCATGTTATTATTCCATCTTCTCATTGGTTTTAGGATATGTTAATGTATGATCCTTCATATGCAAGATGCAATTGAATAGGATCCTTCAACTACAATATGCATTAACTTGTATTGATACAAATAATATTGCTTTGAAATTTCTCATAAAAATATTAAAATAAATAATCATATAAAAAAATATAATCATAATTACTTGAGTCATAAAACATAATCTCATTGCTCTATGAAATACAATAGTATATATCTATCACATATTAGACTTGTTCAAGTATGATTATACAAGGGATAATCTAAAAAATAAGATATTAGGAAAGGTTATGGGTAATCAATATGTGTTAAAAGCCTAATACTTCTAGGGATCTTCACACGACCAAACATAATCTTTTTCTAATCCTTGTGCAACTATCCTTTACACTTCCATTGTACATACAAATATAAAGTCTAGTGGTTCCCAAGAATCACTAGATATTTCATCATAAAATCCTTGGTTTTCCTTATAGCTTTTCCATCTCTTGTCTTCCCTATCCTTATCTATTGATTGCTTACCTTCCCAATCTAGTATATGATACTAGAATGGGGTAGGTTGGAACATAATAACCAATAAATTTGGCCCTTTCTTCATAGTAATTTTGATGTATGTGTTTAATCTATCAAAATATGTTATTAAGTTGAAAGATGAGTAGTTTTACTTCTTCATTAATTCTATAGTGATATCTCCTCATATGATGATTCATGATCTACATGATTCTACCCCTATAGAATATCTCAACTCCAAGTAGAACTTATGTGCCTCCAACTATTATTCCATAAACTAATAAGGGAGTTTTGTCAATGTATTATCATGGTATTTCTATATATAGTCCACCATTTTTTATCCTCTCTTGCATTCATTGACCATATAAGAAGAGAATTATTTTATAAAAACAAACCTAACATATAAGTTAGGATTTCAATCCTAGTCATGTGGTACAAGATAATTATGATTATAAAAATCACATAATTGGTTTTGTCTTAGTTGGGATATTATTATATATATCAAACAAATAATTAGACTAGAATTTTTTTTAGGGGAGATCACAATATAGTCTAATAAATTTAAATTTTATCCATTATTCCTCTATATATACATAATTCACCCTAAAAATAGGTCTATAACTCATGAATTACTCAGTCAATTTAACCATTTATTAAATCTTCACTTTTAATTTCATCCTTAGTGCTATTCATTAATTTGATCTATTATTTTTAGTGCATCATTTTCCTTTTTCAAGTATTTAAAATTTTGAACCTGTCCCTCTATATATTGGTTCATACTAATAGAAAGAGTGAATGGTGTGTTATATTTTTATGTTTGAATGGAAGTGGAAGAAAATACCTTGGTTGTTAGTTGGTCATCAACCACCAAATTTGATTACTTATGATCTATAGGCTGGGCCTTGGTTTTGGAAATTAGGCCTTATAGTTGCAAGGCAACTACTGATAATGTGTTGAACCCATGACTTCCCTATTTTTTCATTTTTTCATTTAATAGATTTAGTTACTATAATTCCAAATAAAAAGTTCATAATTCCTATTGTGGGGATGATACAAGTATTACATGTTTAGTTTTCTATTGTATAGCCTCATTCCCTTCATCTTGATCCTCTACTATAACTTTTTTTGGATGCTCTTCTTCACTAATTGAATGTCTTTCCTCCCTACTTGAGTATACTTCATCATTTATTTATATATCTTCTAAGGTAAAAGGTTATTATCTACTAGATAATAAGACATAAACTTATTCAAAAGACTCTTCACTAATATGACTTATAATAGGGGTTCTAGATAATATATTTTTCTCCCATTTTCACTTCAATCTATGAGATCTTATCTTAAAGACTCATGTTTTCTTGGTATTTTTATGAGATCTAGTTTTTTAGGTAACTTAATCTTATGTCTTATCTAATTAATATGATTGAAGGATCAACTTTATTTTTCTCCTTGTAGTGTCTTTGCCTTTTGAGGATTCTATTGTAGGTTCTTGTGTGGCTATAGGTTCTTGTGTGTCTATAACCTCTTATGAAAGGGTTATTTATATATTCATTTCTAGAGGAATATCTTCCTTTTCTCCTTCTTATTATTCAAATTCTTGCTTATCCTCTACTTCTTCCTAAAATTCCTCTTTTTCTTCCTCTTTAAACTCTTCTTATGCTTCCTCTCCAATCTCTTCTTCGACCTCCTCCTCAAACTCTTCTTCTTCTTCTAATTATTATTAAACCTAATTACCTACTTATTATTTATTTTATAATATTTTAGGTAATTTTATAAAAACATCCCAACTTAAGTTGCATCTATTTATTTTGAGGCAATCTTCAACTATTAACTAAATTAGATAATGGTGAGTAAGTAATTTTGGATTTCCTTTTTGGTTTTCAATAACCATTTTTATTACCTTTCTAAATATAAAATTAGGCAAATTTATCCTAATCACATGCCTCAAATTATTAAATTAATTGAAATGTGTTCCATATATCATAGAATATCTTCATTTATAGGTAAAATATCTTATAATAAAAATGACTACTCTAGCCCATAATTAGGGTAATGATATCCTAGTGATGTCGTGCCTTACTTGGAAGATGTTACATGCATATTTCCTTGGAAAATGATTTGAATTTATACTATTGTGTCAAATTTTTAATTCCAAAAATATCCATCATGAGGTAGTCCATTGACCATGTTAATTATTGTCTTTATAATCTTAATTTGAAAACCTCTTTTAGTAGCCAAGTCATTGTCTAAAGAACTGGAAAATTCCTAAGCTATATTGTAGTAAAAAATTGGTTACTTTCTTGAATTATGTAAACCACCCTACATTTTTAAATATTTCTATGGCATCTAGCTAGTCTAACAGAGGTACAAGACTTACAGGTTCATGTCTTATATAAAACCCATGTATTATTACCATGTTGTTTGAAGTAAGCTAATGAATTGGAATTTTGGTGAGCAAAAATGTCAATATAGATGTTAGAGTTAGGTAGGGAAAATTTATGGTGTAAGGTTTTAAAACTATTTACATTTTTAGGAATTAAAGATTAATATCTCATAGCTCAAGGTGGTTTGTGTGAGATTGTCTTTATCACTAAGGAAATGAATCCCCAACTATTGTATCATTCATTCTCAAGTGATGTAATATTACATGTGATATAAATTAGATGGGATGGATGGGGGATGGGATATTTTGGTGGAATCAAGGATTTGACAACTTATTTAATGGAAAATATAGGTAAAAGGATTACTATGGGGGTTCACATAGTAATAAATACCCATTTAAATAATAGTGGTAGCATAATTACTATATACAATGAACAAATATAACAAATTCTTTATAAAAGTAACATGAGTACCTCTAATTACCATGATTATTTTGGGAGGCAAGAGTGATCCTAGATAATGTCATGATGTCATTATGGAATGAATATGTGGCAACTGAAGATACGTGGATGATTGATGTTGTTATAACAAAACTATCTACTGAGAGGGGGGTGAATTAGTATATTGGCTAACATAGTCCTTTTTAAAACCTTTAATGCAAATTAAAAATATCTGCAAAGATCACATACACACAAATAAACACAACACCATATGTATGTTAAAAACCCAATATGGGAAAATCCATGGTGAGAATAGTTACTAGAATCTACTATTATAATCTAGCCTTATATTCAAAACCTCACTGGTTACAACATTTAAGGGCACTAACCCTAAGGAGACACCAATCCCTTGATTTAAGAGCACCTACTCTAAGGAAGCACCAACTCGCTCACTTAGCACCAACTTAGTTATTTTTTGGCACCCACTAATTAGATCTATATTCAAAATATGGATCTATAACTCCAAATTACAATATTTATTCATAAATTAATCCAATTCCAATTCTTTATGACAAGTCTATTTTATAATTGCTCAAACTCTACTCTTCATCTCTCTCTTCTCTTCCACTTTGCCCCTCTTCTGAAATGTCTCTAAATTTTCTATTTGACATAATTCAAACACTTCAATAGAAATATCTTGTATCTTATATGACATATATATAATCATTTGATCTAGTTTTCACATCATCTCTATGCTCACACTTGTTTACTAACACATCATGCCAATTTTAGAGTTGGTTCATATTTCTTAAACAACAAGTTTCCCATGTCTTGAATTCATGCTCCACCACCATGATTATTTATCTCATTAAAATTTTAAGCATTTACTGAGCTTTGGTTTTGATGCACATGATATATTACACAAATTTGATCAATCACATAAATATATTTCATTATTTGTGTCATGTAATGCATCTTTCCTACATGATCCTCCTCTTGGCCGTTATGATGAATAAAGTTTTAAATACTAAAAATTGATCTTAAGTTTTACACCATGATTTGATGATACTCATTCAATTCGATCAACTTTAAAACACATATATCAGATAAATTTATGATAGGATTACATTCTCTATTGGAAATATGTATGTTTTCATACTTTAACTTTTCAAATTTGAAATGCATTTGTTAGATATTTTGATTTGAGATCTTACATGCCATTAGATACTCAAAGTTGAATGAAATTTACCTCTATTTAACATTAAACCTCAAGAAATTAGTCTAATCTCATTTCTTCCTAAGACTTTGGAATGAATACATTCCATTGATCCCATCAAAGTAGTTCAGTCTTTAACTCACCTTTATGTAGTTAAACATCAAAAACTTGATCCCATTGAGTACACTCACTCCATTAGATATTCATTTCAAAATCACATGATCACCATTAGATTTTATAAAAATCTCATACCTTATCTATAATAAGCTCTTATGAATGTGACACTTGGCATCCTTATGTGCCTTTTGTACATTTGTTGTCAGTTCCCACTATTTTGACACTTGGCATTCCCACATTAATCCTTGATTATTTGAATTTAAACTACTTTATAGATTCACTATTCAAGTTCCATGATTATGAAACTTATCACTAGAGAATTTAATTATAGATGCCTTTGACAAATTGAATTTGCTATGCTTCATTGGATCTTTAATGTATGATTAAGCACTAATCATTGATCAAGTGAGGATAAATATTAAGTCTAAGACTTTGGAAATATTAAGGTCTTTAATCATTACTCAAGATGGTAATTTTTAGGTTGAAGAGGCCGGTTGTGTAATGAAAACAAGGGATTAATATATAACTTAAGTAACTTTTTCCTACCTATATCCAATCAAAAGTAAAATAGAACATGCCTATGAATTCCATAATTAAAGCTCATAGGGTTTTAATTTAAAACCCTGATAATGTTCAAGAACAAATATAAATCGATTATAAACTCATTTCTTCTCAACTAAACTTGTAGACCATACACTTAATATGATCTTTAAAAAACCATAACATATCTTCTATTAATTTATCTTCAAGTGGTCTAAAACTGGTCTCTATAAAATCATGAAAACATTTCACTCTACAACTTTAAAACATGCTCTTGTCTCCATTAATCCTACCTAATCCTCTGACATCAATGACATCCATAATTCCCCTTTTGACATCAATGACAATCATAATTCCCCTTTTGACATCAATGATAATCATATGGCCAATAATCTACCCCTTTGGCATTGATGGAAAATTAAATGCTCTAATGTTGTTTAATGATGGAATTTTTTTATCCTTCTATGACATTGACTATATTATCTTCCAATTAATGTGAGCTAAAGCTATTGATACCAAAATTTCTCCCCCTTAGGAAATGGAACATTTGACTAAACTTAACTTGGACACATGCTTTGCTCTTTCAAACTTTTACATAGAGCATTTGCACTTTTTCTCCCCCTTTGACATCAATGGCAAAGGGACTCCAACTTTCTCATAATATTTCCAAATTTTTCTCCCCCTTTATCAGATAAAGGAGTTTATCCAAGAATTTTCAACCATAAACTCAATATAAATTTGAAAAAATATGAATACTTGAGTTGCCTTTTTTTATCTTCTTCTATGGATTAACAAAGCTTCTATAATCCTCCCCTTGGAATCATGCTCTATCACTATGATCTAGTGATGTGATGTAGGAGCCACCACTCCTAATTTCTATCTCAAATAGTCAAATTATTCCTTGGGAAGAGGTTCATTGAATATGTTTACAAATTGATCTTGTGTTGGTGCAACCTTTTCTCTTAAGAAGTGATACTTGATTGATATGTGCTTAGTTCTAAAATGCATCACTAGATTATTTAATATGTTAATATCACTTGAATTGTCACAAAGAGTAGAGATAGGTCATCTATATTCTACCTTGATTTTTTTGAGTGTTTTATTCACTCATAAAACTTGAGTGTAACATGTCACTACCTCCACATACACTACTTTTGTTGTAGAAAGAGTAACTGACTCTGAATTTTTGCTCAACCATGAAACAAGTCTATTTCTAAGGAAAGATGCACCACCACTAGTTCTTCTTCTATAATTCACACTTCCTACCCAATCAACACACACACACACACACACACACACACACACACACACACACACACACACACACACACACACACACACACACACACATGATATCAAAGTGAAATATTCACTTTTAGAATACCATATGCCATAGTAAATTATTCTCTCGATATATCTAAATATTCTTTTCATTGTACTGACATGTGATTATTTATGAGCATCTTAAAATATTTCAACCATGCATACTACTTACATGATATTAGGTCTTGTTGTAGTTAGGTATATCAAGCTACCTATATTTTATCTATACATAGTCTAATATACATCAAGGGACCCATCCTCTTTGCTCAAATTACATCTAGTTATCATGGGAGTAGTAATTGGTTTGTTATCTTTCGTTCCAAACTTCTTGATCATTTCTTTAGCATTCTGTGTTTGAGATATAAATATCCCTTCATTAGTTTGTGGTATATATAGTCTTAGGAAGAAATAAATTTATCCAAGTGTAGACATATCAAACTCATTTTGCATTTGAGTAGTAAAGTCTTTGCATATTCTATTGTTGTTACCACCAAAAATGATATCATCAACATATACAATAATAATTAACATATGATCACCTTCTAATTTTAAGTATAGATCATTTTCTATATATCCTTTATTGAATGCTTATTGTTATAGGTACTAGTCTAATATAGAATACCATCCTCTAGATGCCTATTTTAGACCATATAGAGCTTTCTTCAGTCTATAAACCTAATCTTCTTGTTTTGATAGCTAAAAAACTTTAGGTTCTATGTAGACTCCTCTTCTAGGTTACCATTCAAGAAAGTAGACTTAACATCCATTTCATAGACTTTGAATTTATTGTAAATAGAGAATGCTAAAAACATTCTTATAGATTCTAATTTGGAAACTAGAGCAAATATTTCCTCAAAATCTATGCCTTTAACTTGTGCCTATCCTTTGCAGACCAATCTGGCCTTATTTCTTATGATAGTTCCATAATCATTGATTTTGTTTCCAATGACCCACTTTGTACTTATTACATTCTTGTTTGAAGGTATTAGAACTAATTTCAAAATTTTATTATTTTTAATTTAGATCATTTATTCTTCCATGGATTTTAGCCAATTTTCATCCTTACTAGTTTCAACATAGCTCTTAGACTCAATTTCAGACATTAGAGTAAAACTTACTTTCTCCTTGTTCATTAAAACTCTTCTCCTTGTTTGAAATCCATAATTTTTATTGCTAATGATATGATCTATTCCTTTTAAACAATTATTATAGGTGAATTTCATTTAATTCATCATGCTCTTCATTAGCTTCTTCTTCTTCAAAATCTGATTCTTATTTACAAATTTCTATGTCAGGTTTAACATGTTTACGTCTTTCTTCAACCTTAATGTTGATGCTCTCTAAAATATTGTATAGCCTTTTGATGTAACATATGTAGGATTTGTTATGGGTAGAATAACCAAGAAATATTCCTTCATCACATCTTGATTCAAAGCTTCCTAATTAGTCTTCTTTTCTCCAAATGTAGCATTTGCTTCTAAATACTCTAAAATACTTCATAGAGGTAGGTTTTTAATACCGTAGTTTATTGGGGGTTTTATAATTGTTGTCATAGATTAACTCTATCCAAGACATATAATGATATTTGGACTACTTCTCTCCATTATCCATCAAGTAACTTGGCCTATTTTAACATTATTCTATCCATTTCCTTGACTATCTTGTTCTTTCTCTCAACAACTCCATTCTATTATGGAGTCCTTGATATAGAGTAATGAATTTTGATTCCATGATTTTCATAGTATTATATGAAATCATTTTATTTGAATTCCTCACCTCTATCAGATCTTAAGCATTTGATTTTTTAATCCAATCTCATTCTTTACCATGTCCTTAAAGATCTTGAATCTTTTAAATTCTTGAGACTTGTCCTTGAAAAAGGTTACCCATGTCATTCTTGAGTAATCATCTACAAATAAAATGAAGTATCTCTCTCCTTTATATCCTCTTGTCTTAGTAGGACCATAACGATCAGTATGAACTATTTCTAGAGGTTTTGTTATTGCATACTCCTTTGTTTAAAATCTAACCCTTGTCTACTTTCCTTATTGAAATTATTTGCAAGTAGTGTCTATAGGTTTGGTTAGATTAGGAATGTCTCTAATACACTTATTTCAGCTAACATTTACTAGGTTATCAAAATTGACATGGCCCATTCTTCTACGCAATAACCAACTCTCATCAATATTTCCTATCAAATAATTATTTCCATTCACTTCACTAAGATTATAGATATTGCTTTTAGTTCTCTTCCCTTCTACAGCTAATCTTATAGATATCCTTATATAATAGCCTTCTAAATTAAATGTGAATTTATATCCATTATCACTCATTTGGATAACACTTAATAGATTATGTTTCAATCCTTCAATGTAAAGGATATCATGAGTAGGTAGTTTTCCATCTATGTTTAAGGTTCCTTTACCTCAAATATTTACTAAAGTATTGTCTCCCAAGATGAAATATCCTTACTTATATATGCTTAGTTTGATGAACTTAGTCTTGTCACAAGTCATATGTTTTGATCAACCACTATCTATTACCTACAAATTTTTCTCCTTGGCATAGAGTATAGTTTGAGTAGTTATAGATTGATATTTCACTTTACACACATCCTTGGGTTTCTTATTCAGCTTATTTTTACCTTTTTTAGAGACTTTTGAATATTTATTCATATTGGGAGGCATGCCTTTATTTTCACTTTTATTTTTGGTCTTAAAAAAAAAATTCTACATTATTTAACTATATGACTATAATTATTGTAATTATAGCTTATTACATTTGTATCTAGAAAGGGTGAAAATGAAGTTTTGATTACAACAGTTTTTCTCCTTTTAGGTATAACCCTACATTGAATATCCCTATGACAAAACTAATTATAGGTATTAAAATAACCATAAAAATATGAGGAATAATTGGTCTTAACATTTCTTTGTGCAGGATGAGAATCTCTTCTAAACTTTAGCTTCTTCAAGTCTCTCACTCTTGTATAACCATGTGCATCAGATACCTTTGAGTTCTACATCTTCTTTGAGTTTGCAGATATTTGATCACTAGTCTTCTTCCTTTCTTTAGGCTTATTTTATATTTTATATTTATTCACATCAGCAATGTTTATGTTCATCTTTGTATTCTTACATGGTTTCTCTAAGTTTTTTTCTCAAAGCCACTATTTCTTCTTCTAACTTCATGCACTCATTAGATTTAGACTGTAGTTCAATTTTGGCTACATCTTCGATTATTTTAGCCTCTTCAACTTGTGAATTTAGTCTAACCACCATTTGATTAGTTTTTCAATACTTTTGGACTTTTTTTAATCTTCTTTTATCCAATCTTCTATTTTGAGTTCTCTTTTCTCAGCTTGTCAATTTCATCTAGAGCACAAATGATTTCACAATCTAGATCCACTTGTCCTTCCTCTTCTTCATTTGAGTCTTAAAATTCTTATTTATCCATATAATTTTATCCTAATGTCATGAATAGGACTTCCTTTTCCTCATCCACAAAATCATAGTCACGGTCATCATTATAAATATCATAATCATCCAATGAATCACTGTCTTCTTCTACGTACATGCCTTTCTTTTTTTCTATGAAGTTTTTCTTATTGGAATAGTGAGGTTTCATCTGTTTACTATCTTATTCTTTCTCCAGTTTATCCTTTTTTATAAGGGAATTTATTATCAAAATTACCTACCTTACCACATTTAAAGCATTCAAAGGGTAACTTACATTTATATTTTCTAGACCCTCTTCCTAATATCTAACAAAGTTAGCTTCTTCTTCATTAGTCTCTTTAGATGTAGGTGTAGGTGCTTATAATTTTACTTATTTGGATTATTTGAATTCATCTTCTTTCTTGAAAGTGTCTATTTATCCCATTCTCATCTCATAGGCTATGAATGTTCCATGAAACTCATCAATAGTGAGTTTATTTATATCTCTTACTTCCTATATTACAAATATTTTTGAGTCATACCTTGATGGTAGATATCTTAGGACATTTTTGATAATGACTATATATTTCATCTCTTCTTAAAGGCCTCTAATTACATTTACTATTTAATCTACTCTGAGGAGATAGTCTACAATTTTATCTTCTTCATTCATTTTAAGGCATTCAAAATTGCCTTTGAATGTTTGTAGTTTGGCCTGCTTTACCTTGTCATCACATTCATAAATGATCTTAAATTTTTTACATATATCTTATATATTTTGACAATGCATAACTTTGACAAACTTTGAATTATAAAATACACATAGAATAACATTCTTAGCCTTGGCATTGATCTCATATGCCTTCTTGCAGCTTGATCATTAGGAGGTATAGTAGGATCTATATATCCATTTACAATAGACATCCATACATCAAAATCTAATGAAGATAAACATGCTTCTATTATAATGCTCCAAAATGCATAATTTGATCTATAAAAGAGAGGTGCTTTATTTGAGGAAGAGACTTTTTGACTAACCATTTGTGTTCACCATCCAAGATCTACTTGAGCTGATTACAATTATTCTAAGGAACTAGGGATCTAATCCTAATTGTTGGAACACAACTATCTACTAAGAGGGGGGTTGAATTAGTAGATTGACTAACCTAATCATTTTTAAAACTTTTAATGTAGATTAAAAATATATGGAGAGATCACATACACACAAATAGACACAACACCATATGTACATGGAATAACCAATATGGGAAAAATTATGTTGAGAATAGTTACTAAAATATACTATTCTAACTAATACAACCTCATATTCAAAACCTCACTGGTTACAACATTTGAGGGAACCTACCCTAAGCAAATACCAATCCCCTAATTTAAGAGAACCTGCTCTAAGGAAACAAAAACTCCCTAAATAAGCACCAACTCATCTTATTTGATGGCACCCATAAATTAGATCTATATTCAATTTATGGAGCTACAAATCTATATTACAATATTAATTCATAAATAAATCCACTTCCAATTATCTATTGTGTGTCTATTCTATAATTGCTTAAACTCTACTCTTCATCTCTCTCTTCTCTTCCACTATACCCATCCTCCTTTATGTATATATTTTATATTTGACACAATTTAACCACTTGAGAAATAACATGTATCTTAGATGACATATATATAATCATTTGATTTAGGTTTTACATCTTCTCTATGTTTGCACTTGTTTGCTAACACTTCATGCCAATTATGGAATTGATTCATATTTATTTAACAATAAGTTTATTACATATTTAATTCATGCTCAAACACCATGATTCATTATCTCATTACTATATTTAACATATACTAGGCTTTGGTTTTGATGTGCATGCCATATTACACAAATTTGATCAATCACAACAATCTATTTCATTGTTTGTGTCATAATGCATCTTTCCTACATGATTATCCACTTTATCATTATGATGAACAAATCTTTAAATAATGATCATTTATCTTGAGTTTCATACCATTATTTGATGATCCTCATTCAATTTTATCAACTTTAACATGCATCTATTAGATCAAGTTTAGATAGGCTCATGCACTCTATTGGATCCTTAAATTCTTCTAGACTTTAAGTTTTCAAATTTGAAATGCATCCATTAAATATTTTTATCCACGATCTCGTGTGTTGTTATATCTTCAAAGTTGAATGAGATATACCTTTGTCTAATGTTAAAACTTAATAAACTTGGTCTAATCTCTTTGCTTCTTAAGATTTTGGAATGAATACACTCTATCAATTTGGTCAAAAAATCTTGGTCTTTAACTCATCTTTATGTCATTAAAAATAAAAAACATGTACCATTGAGTTCACTCACTTTTTTATATCTTCATTTCATGTTCACATGCTCACCATTCAATCTTATGACAATATTTAACTTTATTTCTAACAAGATCCCATGAATGTGACACTTGACATCCTCACGGTCTTTCTGTAAATTTTTCTATCATTTCTCTCTATTATAACACTCAATATTCTTGTGTTAATCCTTGAGTATTTGACTTTAAATTAATCCATAGATTCATTGTGTAAGATCCATGATTGTGACACTTGTCACTAGCATGTTTACTCATAGGTGCCTTTGAAAAATTAACTTTGCTATGTTTTGTTAGATCTTCAACATACAATTAAGTGCTAACCATTGATCAAAATAGGATAAATATTAAGTATATGACTTAAGAAATATTAAGGTCTTTGATCACTACTCAAGTTGGTAATTTATAGGTTAAAGGGGCCATTTTCATAATGATGAAAAGGGCTTAAGATATAACTTAAGTAACTGGTTACTAACTAATCTATTCAACATTAAAATAGAACATCCCTATGAATGCCATGACTAAATCTTATGAGGTTTTATTGTGAAACCCTGGTAATGTAAGATATCAAAGATAAATCAGTTTTTAACCCATTTATTTTGAAATAAACCTGCTGACCATATATTTAATATGCTCTTTAAAAACCCATAATAGATCTTCTATTAATTTCTCTTCAAGTGGTCTACAAATGGTCTCCCTAAAAGCATGATAACTTTGCACTGTGCAACTTTAAAATGTGATCTTCTCTCTATCAATCATGCCTAATCCTCTAACATCAAGGACATCTATAATGCCCCTTTTGACATAGATGATAATCATAATGCCCCTTTTAACATCAATGACAATCATATGGCCAATATAAGTTACAATTGTTGTTGATAGTTGATGATGATGGAGGATGATGGTGATTAGTTGAAGTCAAGTTCAAGTGGCTGAGGATGGTGCACTATTATGGTAATATTTATTGTACTTATAGGAATTAATATATAACTCCCCAAGGGGTGTAAAATGTAGTAATATAATCAATTAACTTGTGTGTCTACTCACTCCTAACAGAAATAGGCATATAATCTTATAGGGGTAACACATGGGTCATTGATGTACTTGTTATCTTGTATTGAAGTAATAAAGTTGGAAAATTATTGTTTAAAGACTACACAAATCACTCTTGTATATGTCACTAGATAAAAGAAATAGAGCATGAAACCTACTGAAATAATTATTAGGAGTCTAGAGTATGCTAGAGCATATCAATTTATATCATATAGTAATATAAATTAATTTTGTAGTGACATAAATTAATCTTGTATAATACATAACATTTGTTTAAGGATTGTGAGGAAAAGTACATTTTTATTGTTTTGAAGTCTTCATTTTTTTTTAAATACATAATTTTCTCTTAAAGGTTGTTTTGTATTAATTTTATCCTACTAAAAACTTGGTTTTCTAACCAACAACCATCATCATTGACCAATGGTTTTCATTACTAAATTACACACACACATACACACACACACACACACACACACACACACACACACACACACACACACACACACACACACACACACACACACACACACACACACACACACACACACACACACACACAGAGAGAGATATATATAATGTTTTTTATTTCTCACCAATTAGTTAATGATACTAAATCAACCATATTTTTATTTATCCTATAGCTCACCATAGGGTATGATGGTACTAACTACATGAACATAATTTATACCTAGAAGGTAGTAGATAAGGGTTCAAATAAACACCCTTCTACAATAGGAATAATGTCATCCTAATGCTTTGAGAGAGAGAGATGATGTTCATCAAGAATGTAGTGAGTGAAGGTTTCCTTATAAAATTTCTTCTTATATAATTTGATTTGATGGACATTGACTAGTAGACAAAAGTGAACTGGGTCAACAGTTTTTAATTTAATATATCCATTATCAAAAAAATTCTCTACTTCATATGGCTCAGGACATCTACTTTGTAACTTACCCTTATGATATTTGTATTTGGAAATAAAGTGTAAATCCCAATCCCCTAGTTTCAATGTTCAAGTCTTGATGTATTTATGATGCCATATAATTCATTGTTGTTGCATAACTTCACTATGATGGAGGACCTCCTTTTGAAGTTAATATAGAGTGTTTAACTAGAGGATTGTATATTATGTACCCTATGATAATTATAGTCCTAATTAAAATGTTTTTTTCAATGTTTTATGTTCAAACTCAATTTTCAAAAGAGGCTTCTTACCATAGACTAACTCATAAGGGGAGAATGTAGTTGTGTTCTTCCTTGTAGTCATATAAACCCATACAAATTCATGAGTATGGGTTTCCAAATATTTCCTATGAATATTTACTATCTTATTAATATTATTTTCTAATTCCTTTTTTGTGACTTCCACCTATCCATTAGATTTGGGGTGATATGGAGTGCAATTCTTATGTCTAATTTCATATGTTTTGACCAAAGAAGCTATGATATCTTATGTAAATTTTGGTCCTTGATATATGATAATTTCTCTTAGCACCCCATGAAAAGTGAATATTTCTTAATACAATTTTTTTCACCTTTTCATATCTAGCATGGTTTAAGGATTTTACCGTAGTCCACTTAGTTACATAATCGGTCCAGACCAAGATGTACTCCTTGTTATTGGAATTAGGATCTATGGGGCCTATAAAATCAAGTCCCCTCTTATCAAAAGGCTCTAGAGACAACTATGGTTGTAATGAAATCTCATCTAAATGTGTGGTTTTCCCCATATGTTGGCATGGATAACACCTATGAGTATACATCATGAAATACTTAGGTACTATAGGCCAATAGTAAAGATATTAAAAAAAGTTATTTTAGTAGAAAAATAACCCTGATAGGTTTCATAATGACATGCTCTGAGGATATCAAATACCTCATCCTCTCAAATACATCTACTCATAACTAAATCTAGTCTAGTAACAAAGAGATATCCTAAGATCCATGAGTAATATATACTTTTTAGGATCAAAATTTTCCTTTACCTTAGTGATAAATTATGTGAGATATTTTTTTTAGATAAATAGTTAGGAATATCTAAAAATCAATGTGTTTTAGTGGTTATTGTAAAAATATGTTCATCCGGAAAATAATTATCAACAATAGGGTTCTACTCATTAGATTGTAATCAAATTAAAAAGTCCACAACTATATTGTCTTTACCTATTCTATCCAAAATGGCTATATAAAATTTCTATATAAAAATCAACCATATAATTATTTATTTTGTTACTATAAGCTTATTCATGAAATATCTCATTATTCCATGATCAATGCAAATGAAGAATCTATATTTAGTAATGTAGTGTCTAAATTTTTTGATGGAATAAATGACATCAAGAAATTATTTCTTTGTTACTATGTAGTTGAGTTCATCCCCTTGGAGATTGTTACAGATGACGTAAATGGCATAGCTCAAATTTTCCTCATTCCTATCCAAGGACAACTTCCAATGTAGTGTTTGATGCATCTGTATGGATGTGGAAAGGTTTTTTCTAGTCAGGTCCTCTAAGTATTTGTTTTTTATGAGTAAATTTTTTAGTTCTTAAAAGGACTATTTACACTCATTATTCTAAATAAAATCAACATCTTTGTCAAGCAAAACAAATAATGGTTCTACCTATTGGATGGAATTCTTTATGAATCTTCTTTAATAGAAAGCATGTCCTTGAAAATGTATGACATATCTATCATTTTATGGTGTGTGTATGTCCTTTATTATGTTTATAATATAAATTTTGACATTGATGCCTTAAGGTGAAATATGGTATCCTAAAACAATTCCCAAAGTCATTAGCATTTAGCACTTTTCACGGCTTAAGGATAGTTTGTAATCATGGCATCATTGAAGGATTTTATCAAGGCTACTAAGATATTTTTCATGTATTTTCCCATATTATATAAATTTATCCATATATATTTTTACATAGTCATGGGAGAGGTCAAAAAATATTCTTAAAACATCCTTTTAGAAAGTGGCTAAAACATCGCGTAGGCCAAATGGCAATACTATATATGTGTAAGTACCCTAAGGATAAATGAAATTAGTTTTATCTTGGTCCATAGGTGAAATATTTGATTCATTATATCAACTATATCCATCATGGAAGTAAAATTACTTCTTCCTTGCTAATTTATCTAGTAATTGATCAATAAATGGAAAGGGAAAATGGTCCTTATAGATGTGTTTAGTTCCATGTAATCTATGCAAATACACCATTTCCCTTCATTATTTAGTATAATAAATAGGGATGATAGCCATTTAATATCATAGATATGGTATGGAAAGCCTCCATCTAAGATTTTATATAATTTATTTTCAACTATGTCTTTGACTTTAAGGTTCATTTGATGTAGAGGTTAGTGAATGGGTTCATATTATTCTTTGATATAAATGTGATGAGTGCATAATTCTAGATGGATTCATCTCATATAATGATAATACCAATAAAATGTTTTTGTATAATTCACAATCATTATAATTAACTTGGTTTCTTGTTGGACTATCAATTATTTACTAATATTGAGAGGTTTATCTGGTATGATTTGAACTTATTTAGACACTGCCATCATGGTCTCTATGTTTCCAATCAATGAAGCAAAGATAAAATGATGAAGTATAGATAATGGAATGTTCTAATATCCTTCATAGTATCATATGGTCCTATTTTTGGAAAAACATTTTAAATAGGGTATGGTTTGCATTCTAACATAGCATGTTTTATACAATCCTCTTGATAGGTGCTTTTTTGGATGTTAGTAAGAATAGTGTCCTACCCTTGATTTATTAAATATATACTTTAGTCAATTATGCATAATGTGTGTATAGAGGCTATGCCTTAATTTATGTCATCTACCTAAGGTGATTACTCCTCCTCATATGATGTTTTGGTTGGAGGGTATATCTCTAGCTTCTTTGTATCATTATCATTTGAGATTAGAATATTCCCAGACCTACAACCAATGAATGCATCAAATCTAGCCACCATGGTCATCCTAATATAAGATTTTAACCTCATAAATTGGTCTTAAGTTGAAGTATGATGAATTAATATAGATATTTCCATGAATTCACAATAATTATAATGTCTTCCATGATCCTTTTTAGCTTAGCAGTGAATCTATCATCCATTTACAAGATAATATGTGTTCTTTGTATGTGTGTAAGTCACAATTTATTCATTATTATTATATTCATAATTATAATGGCTACTCCAAATTATATTAATGTATTATATATGGCTTGGGATTTGATATTAACATTAACTAGAAGACTCCTAGATCAACATATTGTAGGGGAACTAAGTTACCCAACATAGTGTCTAGAAGTTGATCAACGACTTGGACTATTTTAGGGTCCTTTCTTTTCCAATGTGGTTTCTTCAAGAATAACACTTGTACAAATTTAGTGTATATATTAACATATTTAATAGCTTAAAATTATGGAATATTTATGTAGATGTTTTTGAGTTGTCCTAAAATATTAGATTATGGTTGTTCTGATTCAGGGCATGGAATGTTCAATATCTTTAAAAAAAGAGGATAATCAGGTTATTTTGTTTTTATAATAGGCCTTAGTTAGGATTGGTATTGGTTTAGTATTAATATGATCATCTAGAGTTTATTCAACCTATTTAGTGATAATGGGTGAAGTGGGTTGTATAACAATGCATCATGAGTGAAGATGTGCTTCATTAATATACTAGGTATAGATTTGATATTAAATTATTTTAGTGGTTTATGTTGAATAAACCAACTTATTGGTGGGGTTTGGTATAGGTTGGGTAGGTAATAATGCTAGCCTAGAATATGGTTGAGTATTTGGCATTAAGGTTTATTGTTGATTTTACTACAACTATTGCTACTATGGAAATATAGGATTATTATTAACCCAAGGTTGGATATTTCTCCATGATTCCTACCATGTTTGTGCAATGTGCTGATATAGTATCATTATGGATGGTTGACTATGTAGTAGTGAGATGATATAGTTATAAATAGGAATATGGATGACATAGTACCCTTTCTTTGATGTAGTTCATATTATGTGGTCAATATAGTTTGATAATGAGGCATATTATGTATTAGAGAGTTGATATACTATGCTAAATCTATAAAAAGGACTATTTAGTATCAAATAAGCCAATATTGTCTGAAAGGAAAAGTCCAATTATGTAGTAGTGGGTTGATGCAGTATGACAAAACTATGATAGGGCTGATTTAGTATTAAATATGTCAATTGTGTAAGAAAATGAGAAAATAGATCATATAAGCTAATGAAGTAGTTACTTTTAATAATAACTCTTTTTTGGAGAATATTTTAGAATGTTTTTAATTATTATTATGATATAGATATCTAATAAATTCTGTATTATTTTATATTTTATAGAGACACTATATATTTTAGCACTTAGTATATGCATACTAGCTACCAAATTTATTGGAGTAGTTATCAAATGTGAATAGGGATCAATTGGTTGCTTTAGGATTTGGAGGTATTATAGAGATGAGATAGATCCCATTGCGTGTTGATCTCATTTTCATGTACTTAGGAGCATGGGAATTATTAGCTAACACTTTCTAATGGGAGGTAGAGGGGAATATTATAGAGGTGGTAATAACCTTGGAGGATTTCCATGCATTATTTGGACTTACTATAGATGGGATGTTGGTGATTAATGATACACTAGATTTAGAGGATGAGAGATCATACCTATCCTAGTGGGTGATAGGATCAAATATGATCTATCCTAGGTTACACATTATCTTGTTAAATGTTTATATATCATCCACCATGGATATCTAGATGGCTATGATAAGTCTTGTTACAACATGAGCACTGTGTCACAAGTCATATAGCGAGGTAGCGCTATACATGATAGACTTATACTAGTTAATTTTGGAACAAGGAATATGATATGATCTTAATTGTGTCGTTTATATCCATCTCCTACATGACATGTATGGGATGTTGAATTGGGGATAGAAGATGATAGGACTTATGATTTTACTAAGCATATGGATACATGATATATTTATTATGTATTATATGGTTGGGTTTCCCCATGTAATCAATGATAGGTTACCTCAAGTCATTTGATGGAGGTATGACCATGTAACGTGGTTTTTGCCCCATCTTTTAGATTTTCAAACTATCACATGAGGGTAGATTGTATGGTATTTGTACACTCACATAACTATTATATGGCTAACTTGGGCCATTATTACTACAAGTTTGGCACATGTTTTGGTACATGATCCATTAGGCCTCATAGAGCTAGACCATGTGATGGTGAGGTATGATAGTAGGATGTAATGAGGATCAGATGAAATGATGTGATGGATTTTTATGTAAGGGATGTGGTAGTGTAATAGGGACCACAATAGAGGTGATAACAAACATTTTGATCTCACTAGAGATGGAGACACTATCAAAATGAGGAAACATAGGCATTAGCTATCACATAGGGGGATCCCACATTGGTATCATGACATGTTTAGTCTATATAGAGGTAATTAAGGATATGAACATGATAGGATCTAGTTGTTACTCCCCATTTTTTATTAGTATACAGGTAGCTAATGGAGGAGGTGCTCAATGGGTGAGTAGATGGTAAGACCATGGTCAATGATATCGATACTAGTGATAACTATTTTGAATTGATTTTAAATTATTTATATAGAACACTAGTTTCATCATTGATAGATAGATGATTTTAGAGATATATATACATTTAATTTGATGTATATTGTATTTATAGTATTTTATATCCTACTATAGAAGAGGTTAGATGGGTAGCCCTCAATATGGCTACACATCAAGACATTTTAGATGGGGTGTTTTTTCCTTTTGCCTCTACCACATTGGATGATCATATGGTTCCATCTTCCCCTAATAAGTTGATATGGTTTAGAATAGTGGAAAAGGTTACATGATAGTTACAAGCATGAGGTGATGTGTTATAATCATTGAAATGGGTAGGGACTGGAGAGGCTCAAGCCTAACAAGACTTAACACATGATTAAGTTAGATACATGGGGACTAATATCCATCTTGGATTGATATAGGCCCAAATGGCTAACTTATATAGATATGTTATTCATTTGAGATCCTAGACTACCTCTTTAATCACACCATTCAGAGGGGCTAGTCATAGGGATCCATGGGTAGCATGGCTAGGCCATAGGATAGATAGGAGGGAACACAACCTTAGAGCTTTAGTTATGGAATTTTATATATGTATTGTATAAAAAAAATGAAATATATCCTTGTATTCACATCCAAATCCAATTACAACTCATAAGATTAATGAACTATCAATATATATATATATATATATATATATATATATTGATAGTTCATTAATCTTGAGTTATACTTGGATTTGGATGTGAATACAAGGATATATTTCCTTTCTAGCACATGTATTTAAATTTTTTGTATATGATACATGAAATATGTGATGTATGTTTTCTTTTCTAGGATTATATGAATGGTTAAAAATGAAAAGTAATAGATGATTTGAAAATATATAATCAATCAAAATCAATGTAATAGACACTATATCATGATGGGAAATGTGTAAACGTAAAAGATGAATAAATATAATAAACCAAAGTGGTGACATGAATGGTAGTAAATGTTTTCAAATGATATAAAATATTTACACCATATTAAAAAAACTAAAAAATTATACTATATCATGTTATGGAATATTAAGTTTTTTAATAAAACATAAGATACATGAAAAACCAATGGTATAAAAGAAAACAAACAATAAAGTTTATCGATCATACTAAACTGAGCTAGGAAGTATTTAAAGAAAAACAAAATATAAGTGGAGATAAATTTAATCATACTAAATCAAGTTGGGAAGTATCATAAATTTAATAAAATGGTTGTAAACATACACACAATTAGAAAATAAGAAGATAGAAGTGAAGTACTCATGAAGCAAGTATAAACATACTAAATCAAAATGGGAAATATGCCATTGATGTGTAACTCATAATTAAACACAAATTATCTCAAATTTGAAGCATTTAAGTTCATTGTGACTTGGTTATAATATGAATTGGGTATTAGAATATTTTTTGAGGATGGTCTGGTCCTATCCATGGTCCTACACTAAAACTCACAAAGGGAACACTAATGATGTGGAAAAAATTATGGGAATGATTTAAAATATGTTTCTAATGTGGTAATTTATGAGGAAGGCTTGGTTTTATCTATGGTCTTATTCTAAAAATCATTAGGGAAATACCAATAAAGTTAATGGTAGTAAGAAAGTGTTTTATTATGGTAATTTGTGAGGAGATCCTAGTCTTATCCATGGTCTTACACTACAACTCATACATGGAAACTCTAGCGGTAATGATTTATTAACAAAGTAATATTTTTCAAGAGCAAATATTAGGAATGATTTAGGGAAAGAGGGAATGTAAAAATTATGACATAGGCATCTACGAGAAAACCTTAAGAAATATAAGGAATACAAGGTATAAAAGAGAGACACTAATAATCTAGTAGCCATCAAAATACAAGGGATACCTACTCATAATAAACACAAAGATATATAGGAAAATATGTGAGATACTAAGATCAACTCATGTTTTTTATATTCATAATACAAGTAAAATGGACCTACCTTCCTGTAACATGTTCCCCATTCCTTGAAACCTCTTACAAAGTTGTTGATGTACTATGAAGATTGGGTAATTTTGTGAGAAAGTGGTAGAACTTATATATTTTTGTATTATCCTATCCTAATATACTAGATACCAAACCCCAATAGACCTCAACTATATCATGAGGCCAACTTTGGAGTTTGATATTCGATTATGTAAAAGAGATGTGTTATGAATCATGTCTTTTTGTGTGATTAGATTTTTAAATTTTTACGTTGCCTTTTTGAATCATTGACTTTTATTTAAATGATTTGGATTTTAATTTTTTTATGGATTTTAGGATTCCTCCTCCATATAAATTTGTAATAACCAACATTAATGATATAATTTATACACATAAATGAGCTTTATACTTTGGTTTAAATGAGGCTAAGTATCCAAATATATGACTGGCTAAACACTTAGGCTTACCTATGAACTAGTATGTAATCTCAAGTTTCAAGCATATATATGCTTAGTATGTGAAAGGAAAATAAAGGAAGAAGAGAGATTAAAATTATATTAGTAAATAGTAGTAGTACAATGGAATGTTTTATTTTCTAACTGATCATATGGTAGATAGATATTACTAAGTGAATCAAGGTTTGTAAAACCAATTCACAATAATAATAATCTAATTTTTGAGTGAGATAAGACATCAAACAATCATTGTAAAATAAAATCATGAAATAATTAAACTCAAAAACATAAGTTTATATTCATGAAAATAAAGATAAGAAGCCATAAGAAAGAGGAAAGTAAATCAAACCATATAAAACACATAAAAGATAATATAATGATCCATGTAAAATAGATAAGTGAAACCAAATTTGACATAGTCAAGTGCATAATATATATAAAAAATGGATCACAAATACAATATAAAATCATAACATATAACAATGTGAAATAACACCATGCCATGTTCACAAATACTGATAAATTTGATCATAAATATTATCTATGACATTCAAAACATATCTATTAAGTTGGATTATGATGGTATCAAAAGTCTCATTGATCCTCATAGAAACTTGTGTAAAGACTTCCTTCTCAATATACTTAACTAAAAATGTAAGTGTATCTAATGAATAATCATGTTCACTATGGATATTTTGTGTAGGATACTCAAGGAAACGAATATATGTCTAAATGGGAATAATATATGTGTGGTGAGGAGGTGCCATTGATAGATAAGGAGGAGCCTTATTACATAGGGAACATATGGAAGTAGGAATGACTAATGTAGGTGTTGACTATGGGTGTTTAAAAAGGTTATAATGGATACTATGGAAATTATTGGTAATATTTAAACCACATTGGTGCTAAAGATATCATACTTTTTGATATCTAGGGATATACCTCTTTTAATATCTTAGGATGAAGTATAGCCTAATATTTGGGCTGAGTAGTGGTTGGATAAAATGTGTCAATATATTTCCTAAGTTAACAGAAATTATTGGAAAAGTTTTTACGTATCCCATTAAATAAACATATGCATTTATGAATAGGCTTTGGGGCCTACCATCTGAAGAGGTAGAAGGAGAAGTTGGGGTGGCCGATATAATTGATAATATTTGGTCCAATAACCAACAAATTTATGGATATCATAATAAGGATGATTATCCCATTTGGTAGGTATGGTATTAAGCTATGAAAAAGGAATAAGGAAATCACCAATGGAAGGTAGGGGTGAAATAGAAACTATACTAAGCTCATTTAAAGGTAAAGTTGGTCAGGTATAAGTTTTAAGAATAGTAGCTAGCATCTCTAGAGGAATTAAATTATAAGGATCTTGGTATCTAGTAAAGAGATAAGTACCTATCATGGAATGATCCATAATCATACTCCTTAGGGGATCTACTATAGTTGGAGGTGTACCATGTGAGTGATCCATCTCTACCACATGAAAAATAGTAAGAAGACTAGTATTAGGTATTATAGAAGAAGGAATACTAAAAGACAATCAAAATAAATAAATAAAGAAGAGTGATATAAAATAATTGACATTTATATCTTGGATGAGTCTACCTAAAAATGGATCATCTAAATCATAGCCATCATCATAGTCATTTGTATGAAAGTTGATGGTACATATAGGTATGACTTTGTCATTTGAGGATGTCTGATGGATATAATATATAGTCTTGGTTAAGATAACATGTATATCATTTGTAGGTGGTTGATGGGATTGAGGTTGAAAAGAGGAAATACATTGGGCCATAATATGAGGTGATATATCAAAGGTTTTGATCTTGAGGCTAATCTCATCAGGGTTATCATCATCATAATCTAGGAGTTTAGGTGAAATGTTCCCTATTAATTTAGGGTGACAATTATAAACTTGAGTATAATTTATTAGATAATTGAAGATTTTGGATTCCCTAAATGGGATACTAGGAAAAGGTTTAAGGGTAATAATTTTAAAGACACCAAGTTATTGAAATTGTTCTAAATTTCAAGGTTTTGTGTCTCCTTAAATCTTATAAATATATCCATTATGGGCGAATTTGATGCATTGCAATGAGGATGAGGCAAGTAACATCATATTATGAGTCTAATTTAAACCAATAAATATGTTTAAATAAAGTGAAAAGTTAAAGATCATAACTTTCACATAGATGGTAACAAGAGGAATAGTAATGGGAAGCCAAATGCAACCTAGAAGAGGCATATCATATTTTTTAAATTTGTTATGTGTAGATTTTAGGTTAAATATATAATATCCAATTATATTTTTAAGTAAAATGAGGTAATTAAAGTACATAAACCTTCATCAATTAAGGCACACTTAACTTGGATATTACTAATTTTGATGCTAATGATTAGAGGAGGATCATCCATGTAAAGTAGTATCTCATTGGGAATCAAGGAAGTGATAGTAAACATAAGTGAAAGAGAAGTATCCTATATTTTATTGACATGTATGGACATATATTCAAATTTTTGAAGTATACTATCTTTAGATCTAGACAAGGTATCTTCACATCCTGCTAGAGGAGGATGAGGGATGTTCATTTCAAATAACAATTGTATTGGATAGTTTCAATGATGGATAAAACTTATAATTAACTATAGGAAATGTATTGGATATTTGAGATGATAAATTTATACAATGGGATCTCATTAATCATAACCCATGGGAGGATTACTAGATATAAGCACAAAATGTTGTAAGAGTTATTTGAAAGGAGGGTTGGAAGTGAAATTAAAATTATGTTGATAGGGCGTAGTAGGTTTCAGTTGATTATAAATGGGTTGATTGAATTTAGGTGGTGTTATGATTGGTTGAGGTACTTATTGTGGTTGGGTTTGATAAAAAGTATTAGAAATTTAGGTGATATTGTCTTGTTATGTTTATATTTGGGGAAGAGCAGAGATTGTATGAGAGGTATAATCAAGTTATGTTGTTGAGAGTGGTGATTGAATGGTTAAAATTTTAACTTAAAATAAATATATTAGATAGGATTGGGAAGTGTATTGAATGATGTGAAATGGTTGAGAGGTGTGATGCGTAGGTGTTTGATTTGAGTCAATAAAATAAATTACTCTTCGCATGTTTGTCATGTTCACCACATTTTATTCATTAGTAGTGAGGTATATAAGAATTTAAACATTATTTTTAAGATTAGGAGTTTTGATGTTATATTGGTGGTTGGGAAGAATATTTTTATAGATAGGAAGATTATCATTAGCTTGGTTTAAATATTTCCTTTTATTTTGCATTTTATGAGCTTTAACAACTATGTCATATGCATGTTGGCACTTTTGAATAAGTGTTCAATGATTAAATTTTTGATCAAGAAGAAAATCCATAGATATATTGTGTAATTATCTACAAGTCTCATGAGAGTGGCCCCAAATTGCATGAAACCAACAAAAGTTATTTGGATCATACCATGATTTCATATAATGAGTGGGGTGAAGATATCATGGTAGACATCTTGGAAGATACTTTTGAAGATTAATTAGGGATAATGGTTTGTGCACATTAGTGTGGTTGGTTTAAGAATATGTAGGATTAGGAGTGTTTTTTAGAGGGGGTTCATGATCCATATCATTTTTTAGAGTGATCTCTTGAATCTTATGAATAGTGTCATAAGTATTGGTAATTAAATCATTAGTTGTATTATGATTTTTGTTTTTAATGAGCATATGAGTACCCATTTTAGGTTTAGATAGTTTTAATTGACACATGATTAATTCATGTCATTTATCTTGGTTAAAGTATTGTTCCAAAGTTCTTGGATAGATTGTCCTAATCCAATATTGTAATTTGGGGAATAGAACATTAGTGAATAGGTGGAATAGGTTGTCATCCACCATATTAAGATCACATTTTCTAGACAAGTTATTCCATCATTTGATGAAGTATTGTGATATTCTAGTTTCAAGTTGTTTATAATTTATAAAGTGTGCTAAGTTGTTCTCAGGAAGATCCCTAGTTTGAAATTATTGGACTAGTGAGTTAATTAAAGTATTCAATGCTAGTGATAGAATGGGGTTTTAATTGATTTTACAAATCTAAAACATCTCCTGAGAGTATTTTATCTAATATTTTGGTAGTAGAAAAGGTGTTAAGTTTTACCCAATCTTTATAAAGGTTACTAAATGCTTATAAATGTAATGTGGGATTGGTGGATCCATAAAAGGTGATGGTAGGTGTGATACCTCCTATGTAAATATTAGCAATTTAAGGTACAAAAGGTTCATTTTGTATATGTTTGATTATTTTATTAATGAGGGGTGACTATGGGATAAGTTTACCATGGGAATCCCTAAGGGGCATGGGGGAATTTGGATTTTTCACTCCCCATGAAACCTAATGAGGTTGGATTTGAAGATGAATGAGATGGTTTTGCATTTGCATCATCTAATTTGTATTATTATTTTGGAAGGTATGAATTTGATTAAGTGTTTATAATAATATTTTATTAGTTTGGGAAGTATTTTTACTAGTATGTGAATGATTTTATGCATTAGTATTAATATTAATGGCTTGAGTTGTAATATGAGTATTAGCATGCACCACACTAATGGGATGAGAATCATTGGTAGAAAAAGATGCACTAGTAGCATGGTTAGTGTTGATGTGGGTTTTATGCACACCTTAAATAGTAAATGAGGTAACCTCTAATGTTTTGGGATCTATATGTAACTAAGTTCCATTCTAGGGCATGAATTGAAGGGATATGGTCGAAACAACTTAGTGGTAGAATAGAAGGTTAATCATATGGGTTGTTTGACCAATTTTATGGGTAGATGTGTGATTTATAATAAAATGGTAAATAACGATGTAATTCAAATGGTAAAAAATATAATATATGGTGGGTTGATCTCAAATAAACTTCAAAAAGAGGGAAGGATAAGGTAGAAAGAAGGATGCTTTGGTTTTTAAATAAAAATTTCTCGATTTGTCTCTTCAATAGAAAATTCTCTCAAAGACCAATTTTTGTTGCGTACAGCTATTTCTCACTTAAAAAATAACATGTTTATGAGTCTCTATAAATATATATAAGGTGATTCTAGGTATTAAATAGAGGTTTCTCCTTCTCATCCTATTTTGGCATACCTTTATATAGGATATTATAGTTCAAACCAAGAAGTGATCTAAGGTAGCTATTGCTAACACATAGAATACTATATTAACTGATACATTTATACACACTTTATAATAATGATTTAAAATTTACTAAATGCATAAATTATTAAACATATAAACCTTTAATAGATATAACACATATATTATTAATCATTCATAAACATAACATCCATATTCGTCTGTAGTAATTGCACACATTAAAATTATTGAATCAATTTACAAAACTAAAGAAACTTCAAATTCATATACACTATTAGCATGGTTAATGTTGATGTGCGTTTTATGCACACCTTATATAGTAAATGAGGTAACCTCTAATGTTTTGGGATCTACATGTAACTAATTTCCATTCTAGGGCATGAATTGAAGGGATATGGTTGAAACAACCTAGTGGTAGAATAGAAGATTAATCATATGGGTTGTTTGACCAGTTTTATGGGTAAATGTGTGATTTATAATAAAATGGTAAATAAATATGTGATTCAAATGGTAAAAAATATAATATATGGTGGCCTGATCTCAAATAAACTTCAAAAAGAGGGAAGGGTAAGGTAGAAAGAAGGATTCTTTGGTTTTTATATAAAAATTTCTCGATTTGTCTCTTTAATGGAAAATCCTCTCAAAGACCAATTTTTGTTGCTTACAGCTATTTATCACTTACAAAATAACATGTTTATGAGTCTCTATAATTATATATAAGGTGATTCTAGGTATTAAATAAAGGTTTCTCCTTCTAATCCTATTTTGGCATACCTTTATATAGGATATTATAGTTCAAACCAAGAAGTGATCTAAGGTAGCTATTGCTGACAAATAGAATACTATATTAACTGATACATCTATAAACACTTTATAATAATGATTTAAAATTAACTAAATGCATAAATTATTGAACATATAAACTTTTAATAAATATAACACATATATTATTAATCATTCATAAACATAACATCCATATTCATCTGTAGTAATTGCACACATTAAAATTATTGAATCAATTTACAAAACTAAAGAAACTTCATATTCATTTACATAAAAAAATAATAAGATGGTGTTGGATATTTATCAATGATGTAATATAAGATTCCAAGTGAGTGGATGAATTTACTTGATATTATATGTGATAATGACAAAGTGTGAAATGTGCTTGTCCTATTATGCTTGATGTTGGCTTAGTTGATATTCTATTTTGGCATGGTTATAGATGATTAGGGATGAATATAAAGTAATTATCATGTGAAATATGTCACCTAATAATTTTTATATGAATTTAGTTCTTATTTTAATTATTTCATTTCATTTAGTTGATCATTGTTTTCATCTAGACATTTTGGGTCTAGTGGTTAAAAATCTAAGTAGGTAGCTTGTTGCCATCATAATTACCAGATGTGAATGAGTTAGGGGGATTTGGTCATATAGTTATGATAAAATTAGTCCCAAGTTATTATTTTCCAAGTATAATTAATTATATTAATCTCATACAAAGATAGGTGTGTGTAAAGTTTGGCTCTTAAGTATTTTGATAGTGTTTTCTATGTTTAAACAAAGCCAAGTAAGCAGTTTGGTGATGTCATATCTTGCACATATGAAAGTTTTAAGATCATATTAATATATATGAATTAAAATATGATATAATATATTATTTTATAAATATAAGGTCATGATACTAAGCTCAGAAAAAGATATGCAAGTGCAAAGTTAGGCTCCTAGGTAGTTTGATAGTGTTTTCCCATACTTAGCCAAATTTGCATGTGGCAATAAAAGCTAAGTAGAAATTTTGATGTATTAATATTTTTCACATGTGTTAGTTTCATAATTATTTAATAATATGTGACTATTTGATGTTGTGTCTATTTTATATGTGCTAAGTTTCAGGTCATGTAATGAAGTGCATCAAAAGATATGCATGTGCAATGTTGGCCTTCTAAACAGTTCTTGGCATAGTTGTCTCTGTGGCAAAAAAATCTAAGTGAATAGATTAATGGGGTTATGTCTCACATGTTCAAAGGTTTAAATATAATTTTAACACATGGATGGAATAAACTATGAATTAAGATCATATGGTGGAAATTTGAGAACATGTGTTTGAGTGCAACAAAAGATATATCTGTCCAAAGTTGGCCTTCTAGTCATATTGCAGTGGTTCCTTTACTCATTCAATTTTGCACAATGTAAAGATAGAGAAAATATCAAAGATATAAATGGAGTGTATTTTATCCAATATTTCAATTATCATAGAGATTAGAAGAAGTACATGATGTTTAATGTGAAGGCAAGGTAAAATATAAGGATTGAACAGTTCACATGTATTCATACAAAATGATCTAATGCCATGAGTGGAGTCAATGTGGTCAAATTGATATATTTTTAATGATGTTAAATGTTTATATACTTAAAACAAGACTGATGGTTTCTTACTAATCTAATAAATGAGTACACAAGATGATAACATAGTGTCTAGGGATTAACTGTGACTATTGGTATTTGAATATTTAAATTATGCAAAGGAAAAAACTAGTGCTCTATATTTTGTCCAAAATATTTGATCCATGATTACTTATAATGTGATATAAAAATAAAAGTTTAATATGAATTCATGGTGATTTTAATGAACATGTTTATAATTTTTGAATTTATTTACAATCAAATATATTGAGATCCAAAGTTGACTATATGTTTGACTGTGTTTTACAAGTAACCCAAAAGGATATGTGTGCTTGTTCTGATGATGTTTAGATGTTTTGTGATGTCTTGGATATTGGAATTTATTTTGGAATATTTTTATATTATTTTTATGGTCTTTTTATGTTTTACCAATTGATATTATATATGAATAAAGGTTTATAATTTGACTGTGTGTTTGTTCATGATGTTCTTATGCACTAGGTCAGTGTTTGAGTAGATTGATCATACACAGAGGTGAGAAAAGTTGATTGTTATCATTTGAATAAATCAAATGGGTCATGTGAATTGAACCTATTAATTTTTAATTTATCATGTGTTATTTTTTTACTTGATGAAGTGATAAATGGGTTAATAGGTCTCCATGAAATATATAAGGGCTAGTGTGGCCTAGTTGAAAGGTGTTTCTTAAAGGTGACCCATGGATGTTATGGCTGACATATGTGGATTTTATTGAGACATATATTTATGTGAGATAATACTTAAGGGTTAAGGTAATTCTAATGGCTGATCAAGAATTTGTTTATCATGAAGACTCTATATATAGTGAAACCAAAGGATATGGTTTTAAGGCTTGTCTAAGAAGAGTGTTCATTAAAGAGAAGAAGAGAGATAAGTAGTGTGGTTTTTAGATGATTTTATTATAATATTAGGCTGAGGAAATATGGGTATGACCTATAGGTTATATTTTTTATGTCATAACAATGTTATTATAGGTTTGAAGGTTGAAGATGTATGAAGAGGTATGAGTGTGTATATGATGGTAGTTTGAGTGAATAAGGAAATATATTGTGGTATGCCTATGTGAGAGGCCTTTATGAGATAAAGAGGGACGTTTTGTAGGATTTATAACAATCAAGGATCCATAATTATGTGTTAAAGACATCAATTTTAAGGTGGAGGTGTTCACTTCATAGGAGGTTCTAAAGGACTTGATCTTCCTTAGAGGCAATTGTTCCTTGTGAAATAGGTGTTACAATAAAGGCCTTTAGTCAAAAGGACTTGATAAAGGTTTTTGGTAAAAAATACTTGACCAATAGGTGGTCAAGATGACTTGATCATCTTAGTGGATGGTCGTCCATGAAGAACTTCTATTTTAGTAAATTCTAGTATAAAAGACCTGACCAGTATCTAGTTTATAATACCTTATAACCTTATAGGACAAGTAGTCCAAGTTTTTATAGGCTTGAGTTTGGGTTTTATTCCCCAATCAGGTTTCCCATGTAGATATCATTTTGTGTGTGTGATCTTGCGTTATCTTCATTATTCATTATTATAAACATCTTGTATGCTTCATAAATGGTTATATTGAAAAATTAAGTGTTTGAAGGGTTTGCAAATTGAATGGGATTATTTGTCACTACTTATTCACCCCTAATCTCAATATCTTGTACCTCTAAAAATTGGTATCAGAGCATGTCCTTTGGTAAAGGCTTAATATCTTGAAGGTGATCCAAGGTACAATATGGGTAGTCATAAAATGCAAGGAGGTTTATCTATTAAGCAAGTGTTGATGTTCACTGGATTCAATTATGATTTTTAGAGTGCAAGGATGAGGACATACACAATGTCCCTAAGGTTTAATGTATGGAAATTTGTTGTGGATGGTTATGTTGGTCCTACTACTCCTCCACCTAGTGTTTTATACAAGAAGTTATATGATAATAATTTGAAGGCAATAAATGCCATTAATTGTGGTCTTATAGAGACTAAGTTCACCAAGGTAATCCATTGTAAATCTACTAAAGAGATATGGGATAAAATGTATATTATTTATGAAAGAGATTCAAAGGTTAAACTTGCTAAGTTTTAGACTCACAAAAGGAAATTTAAAATTCTCAACATGAAGAAAGAAGATTATGTGGCATCCTTTCTACAGAAAGTTAATGTGGTTATGAATATCATTAGAGGTCTCAAAGAGAACCTTGAAGAGGATAATGTAATTCAAAAAGTATTAAGGTCTCTATCTCTCAAGTTTGATCCAAAATTAACTCCTATATAATAAAGTCAAAATCCTATTCAATTAAGGATGGATCAATTACATGGTGCCCTTATTGATTATGAGATGAGAATTACTGATGATATACCACCAAAGAAGGAAGCAAATGTCAATATTGAAATGAGTCCAACTAATAAGTTCTAAGCTGAGAAACCCAAAGAGGATGAAATTTTTGATATATACGATGATGAACTAGTTTCTTTAATTCCAAGGAAATTGAAAACAAGTCCAAGAAAGTATAAGGGTAAACTACCCATCAAATGCTTCAATTATGGAGAGGTTGGACATTTTAATAATAAGTTCCCTCATAAGTATAATAAATATGATGATGAAGATCATGGTCAAGGTCATGATGATGGTAAGATATCATTTAAGTCTGATAAACTCAAAAAGGGATTTAAAAAGTTTGACAGTAAGAAGTAGTACTTTAAGGACAAGAAGAGTCTCTACACCAAAGAAGATTGCATCTCATCAGATGAGAGTGAAATTAGTGACTCAAATTATGATTATGAAGATGATGGTCATGTTGAAGATGAATCCGTATTCACAGCTAAGGAAGGTGGTTGGTCACATCAAAAGGAGTCTACTTGGAGTGATTCAGATGATGATGAAGATAAGGTGGTCTATGAGACTACATTGACAAATTCTCTTGAAGAACTAAATGTCAAGAAGAATATTAACAAGAAGATGAGGTATAAACTCAAAGACTATGAGGAATAATTTAGTGTGTATGAGCTAAGAATGAATGAAGACACAAAAGAACATGAAGATATAGTCAAGCATATCAATTGTCAATTGGAAATCCTATCTACAATCCTAGAAGCTAAAAAAGATGATTGTTTAAAGTAAGTAATTGAAAATTAGTCATTTAAATCTAAGTTAGAGAAGACATCTAGTAAAGTGAAGTAATTTGTGAGATTTGAAAATATCTCAAGTGATCTAGATAATATTCTAAAAAATCAAAAGAATGATAGTGATAGAACTAGTCTTGGATACAAAGAAGAGCCATAAAATGCAACTCAAGACAAGATGAAGAATTATGTTAACAATAATAATCTAAATTTGAAGATAAATCATTAGACAATGAATGAAGATGCTATCAGACTAAAGATAAATAAGATCAAATAACCAAATGCCATGAGGTATGCAAGTTTCAATGGTTACTATTACACATGTAATCAGTTTGGGCATTGAGATAGAGAATGAAAGAGAACTATTCAAAATGAGTTTGCATGGAACTATGAAGGGGGTCATTAGTCAAAAGGTGTGAGAAAATTTAAGTGCTTCAACTATCTTAATGAGGGACACTTTGATAAAAATTATCCAAATAAGTAAAGGTAAGGTAAGTCTTCTTCAAAGAGAGTAGTTTGTTTTAGTTGTCATGACATTGGACACATTGATAGTTTTTGTCTGAACAAGGTAAGACAAACTAAGTTTCCATAAGGAGTATTATTTTCTACAACTGTGAAAAGATTGGTCACATTTTATAGTTTTTTGTCCAAATAAAGTAAGACAAGGTGAATTTTCATCAAGGAGTATTGTTTGTTACAACTATGAAAAAATTGGTCACATTGATAGATTCTACAAGTAAAGTCCCACAATATATAATAGGTTTTATTAGGCTCCTAGAGTGAAAGGTAGAAGTCAAGTTAACTCATGGAGACCAAAGGTGGTAAGTAGGAGTCATGGTGAGATTGTAGGTCCAAGTAATCTATTTTCTATGGTAGAGAATGTTATATAAATTAAGAGTGCTAAGGGATTTCATTTTATGCTCATGTTGTGAATAAAGAGACCAAGCTCAAAGATAACACCAAGGTGTTAGTTGAAGCTAGTTATGAGGTATGTATGGATCCAAGTGAACATCTTATTATTATTAAGTAAGCTTCATACAAAGAACATAAATTGTTAATGGCTAATGATGAGGTTCAAAACTATAAGGATGAATCTTCAAATAAAAGGGTATGTCAAGATTCCATAGTTTCTCTATGTGTTTTCAATTAAATCTTACAAGAGAAGGAGAGTGATTTAGAAAAGGAGCTAGTTGTCATAGTTCAGACTGAGAAGAAGAAGAACAAAAGTAAGAAATATGATAGATGTAAGAGGATTCTAGTGGTTACTAAGGAGATGTGGGACACTCTGAGATTCACTTTGTTTTCAATCATTGTGGTGCAGAGGGTGTCTATGTCTATGCTTGTTAAGAGACTGTTTTCAGTGGAGAAGTAAGTATTATTGTGGTGTTCTTTAGAAAGTATGCTTTGGAGTATTCTATAAGGTTAAATTGAAGGTTCCCAAATGGAAAAGGAAGACTTGTGAGTTTTCAAGATGATATTTTTGCATATAAAGGTATGTTGACCTTATTATATCATACTTCAAGTGGTATTGTGGTTTGAAGGTATGTTAAAGTCAAATTGGATATTTTTGAGTGCTATCAACTTTATCAATTTTTGGCTTAAATGCAAGTAGGTGTAAAATGGGTTATAGGATGTATGGGTTCCCCAAGGGTTGGAAGATTTAATTTTGGTCCAAAATAATTTAATGATTGTCTCCAGGTGTAAAAGAAGTTTCACAAATATGGATTGATCGGAAGGTGATGCATTGACCTTGTTTGTTTTAAGATTCTAGGGTTTTAAGCTATACTAGAAAAGTGGATTACCTTTTGAATTAAGGTATAAGGCTTCTTAATAGGTTTAATGGGATAAATGGGTTATCAAATCATGTTTTATATATATTTGAAGGTGTGTGGTTTTTAGATTATTCATGTTTTTGTGAAGATGGAGGCCTAATTAGCTAGTAGATTTGTGAAGGAAGTATGTTGTAAAGGATAAGCTAGGTGATAGTAATTGGTTTGTTTGATGTGGAATATGAGAGTGCCCTAGATATGAGTTTTTAGGTCTTGATACTATTTTTAATCAATTTTTTGGGATTTACAAGTTATGAATAGGGCTACAAGGAGACTAGAGAGACCTTGAAAGAAGAAGAGTGAATTTTGTTTAGTTTATCCAAATGAAATAGGAATGAGTGTTTTAAGGAAAGTTATAAGGTTTTTTTAGATAATTTTTTCTATTTAGTGAGTGGCATGAAGTTTTGTTGGTGATCTTCGTGATAACCTGAGATAGAAGGATAGTAAGCCTATATAGTGGTTCTTCATGGCATGTGGAGATCTAAAGAAGCTAAGGAGGTGAATTTGATCAAAAATATTATGGGTAGTCCCTCTAAAATGTTTTTTGGTGATTTCCATTAGATTCTAGTTTTTTTTTCTTTTTTCATTGGTTACAATGCTTGGTTGAAGAGAGCATTGGCATGGAGCAAGAGGAAGTTGTCAAGGAAAGAAAAGGTAGGATCAAGGTAAGGGGAGTTTTTACTATCTTTATAAGATGGTATTATCTGCATATTAGTATTTTTACATCCTCAAGATCAGTTGGTGCCCACTTTGTCATTGTGTCATAGGGGATAATGTTCTTATTATGAGAGTGCTTGAAGAGAGAGAAGGAAGGTGAGTTATATGATGTGTGTTGACATCAATGACAAAGGGGGATATACAAAATCAAGGAGAAATAATGGCATTAATTTCCTTACAATTATTCTCAAATAACTTCTTGTTTGTAGAACTAGATGGAGGAGTAGAAGGAATAATAAAAGCATCCACAACATATTGCCATACATCAAACCCTAGTGACATAGTATGTCCTCATCCTTCCACTCTAAAAAGCATAATTAGATCCATTGAACATTGGTGGTTGATTATTATATAAACCTCCTTGAATTTGATGACAACCCATATTTTACCTTGGATCACCTTTAAGTTGTTAATCCTTTACCAAATCACCCACTCTGATACCAATTGTTAAAGGTACAATCAAATGAGAGGGGGGGTGAATCAGTGGTGGAAAATAGACATAACAAAAATTATTGAATGAAAATAAAGATAATTTATTCATATATTTCATTAAAAACACATTGATCCCTTTGAAATATGGTTAGAATTTATATATATAGATCTTGGGGAAGGGGTCACCTCATCCTCCAAGATTAGAATGTTTTGTTTACATATCAATAGACCAAAATATAAGTCCAAGTTACATAATGAGGCATCATAAAATATCCTATCCATGTAATGATGCATGATATTCAAAATTTAGTTAATTATAATATATAAATTTAATTAAGACTTTACTATTTGGTTATGTTAGTTACATACAAAATATGCAAAAATTAGCCAATCTAAATTGGATCCTACTTGACCTATCTCAAAACTATGGTTGTAACTATATTAGTGGTAGATGTTGTCATAATTAGAAGTGAAATCAAAGATGAACCTAACATTTTAACTTCAATCACCATGGGGATAGTATCTTGAGGTGGAATTGACATGGTAGTTATTTTAATTATTGGTAGTGTTGGTAGAGTTGGCATAGTAGAACTAATAGGTTGAGATTACTGAGCAACTTTGTTATTCACATATAAGTACTAATAGTTCTAATAGGCCTTATCATGATGTGATCTAGTTAGACTTATATCCATGAGAGATGGTCTAGTTACCCTACTAGTCTCTCCCATTATCGTATTATGTTATGCTTTGGTTGATCTGAAACAAATTCTAAATACCTCTACCTTAGTGGCCTTCTTCCTCACTATGCTTAGATGAGCCTCTATATCTTCAATGCTTATACCTTGTAGGCTTTGTTTGAAACTATCTAAGGATTTTTTGATAATATATTTGAATGCATATTTTTTCACCAACCTACCTCTATTTTATCAAATAGTCACCAACTCTAGTCTTGATAAAATCTATTCGACCTCTTTTTCCTATTTGACCAATTTATTGACTAATGGCTCTAAAGATAGAACCCAATCTCAGGCCTCTTGGGTCATTATTAATGCTAAGTTTAGGTAATTATATTCCTCTAATGGGGTCATCAAAATTATATGGATAAAATATTTATTTGGTGTATACAACACTAGGAAGTTCAACTTGATGTTGTCTTCCTTAAGGCTCATGAATAATTAGGTTATCTTATTAACATATGGAGCCAAGTTAAATCTTAAAGAATGAATGAAATTGAGTATTTCATACAATAAAAGGACATCATATTTTACATATTATTTAATTCCATAAGGAACCCAAATTACTTATTATTGCTCTCTGAATGTAACCAACTCTTCCTTGAGCTCTTGCCTGGATATTTCAATTCTTTTATGGATGGCTAAGATGGCTTCTCTATGGGTATCCATATATAATTTCAATTATTCTATGTAATAAGATTAACTCTTACACCTATTTTATCATTTTTTAGGGAGTATGCTTCCTCCCTCTCCTCCATGATTAGGCTCCTTCTTGAGTTGTCTTCTATATTTCTCTTTCTCACCATATTTACATGCATTGGTCTCATCAAATAGGGAGCTCTCTATAATCAATTCCTTTATATTTATATTTTTAATATTAGAGGTTCAAGCTCCTAGTTCCTTATCCCAATCTAGAAGAGTGATCTTTGAGGGATCAGAGGGAAATTATTCCACTTGAGCATGTTCTTTAATTTATTTCCTGGTTTGGGTGGAAGGATTGGGTGCTAAAGACCAAATAATCTTTGACCACTCTATGTTCCCAAATTATGACATTAAATGAACCATATAGACTAGATGCCTCATAGGTGATCCCTTATTTGTCACCACTATGGTTACTATGGTGGGAGTGGGATAAGGTAGGGATGAACCCAACTGGGTAGAAGGATTTTTAGTTCAAGTCATGGATTGAGAAATGGTCATGATGAACAAGACTTATGTTGATGGAGTGGATGTCAATGGAAGGGATATAGAAGGGATGGAAACCATAGGGATAGAAACTATAGCATTAGGAGGGGGAATAGGTTTAGTAATGTTAGGTAGTCTCATGGATGGATGTAAGAAAAATAGACCTATATAAACTATCCACTAGGGGGAAAAAGTAGAGACAACATGGCCATAGATGATTGAAATGGTTGGTAAAGATATTAGAAGGTTAAAAAAAATTAGCTATAAGCAAGGGACCCCTACTAGATGAGTCACCTATGATAGGTGATTTATTTTTAAGTACATATAATCTCAAAACCTTCACCTATTATATCTCCTCCTTGTCTACCTCTTGGGTTGGAGGATTCTATGGTCTATCCTTGGGATTCCTTTGATATGTCATTATTGTTCCCCCTTCTTGTGGACTTATGGACTATGATGGAAGATAAGATGTAATGTTGATTGGCATTGGGGATAAATTGGCCACTATTTCCTCTTTGTATGTAAATACAAGCATATAACCTTGAATTTCATTAGTGCTTCCATTTGTGTACTGACCCCAACTATAGTTATCTCCTTAGCTAACTCTTGCTTGACCTTAATAATTTCAACTGTTGAAGGTTTAACTAGCTTGATCTTGTGTTGAGGTAGATAGTTATTCATCCTTAGATTTTTTCTCCTCTTCTTCTCCATAGAGTGGTGCCTTAGCTACCAAATTCTATTGGTCATGAGGTAGGTTTTGATATTATTAGGGATTAGGCCCCTCTTCTCCTAGCTATTGTTATTTCCTCCCACTCTATAAATATGAATATCTCTATCTTTTATGAGGTGGAATTCTAAACATTCCTTCAATGAGTGTCAAAGATGGTTTTACTTATATCACTCTTATCAAGTCCACATTTATCGCTATTGTGGTATCCCTTTATATAAAATCATTATCATCTTTGGCATTCAAGAAGATAAATTCATGATCAATTGGTTCAAGCTTATATTCAAGGTCAATGGCATGAATTTTATTTTTGGACCTTTCTGTTAGGGTCCCAGTTTCTATAAGGAAGGGTGGGTAATGCATAGGATTTCCTAGCATAATTTGCCTCTCTAAGATATATATAAGCGGTATCTTACATTCTCTAAATGGTTACATGAGACCCATGGAAGGTGGCCTTCTTATTTTTAGTGAGCTTTTTATCAATGCTATTCCAAATTTGATGAGCAATTTCCTACTTAGCCACCTTGTCCAAGATGAAATTTGGAAGCTGAAGAGGATCTAATTCATGTACTTCCACCATGATCACTATGAAATCTATAAATATTTAGAAGTCTCCAATGTTATTGGCTAGTGTATGGGCTATGCTTGTGGAAATCATTAGCAATGTATCATCATGAATAACCATCCATACCTAAGGATAATGGTCCTCAATAATATTGATTATGTTCATCGCATATGAATAAATGTACATAAAGTTGTAGTAATCACATATCCTATTTTTAATGACCTTAGCATTAGGACCCCATAGGACTCAATTATATCTATACATAATGCCCATGACTATGCCTAGCAAGTATGGCATCATGTATAAATTTACTCCCAATGGTCACTTATCCTTCTGTAGAATCTGATCTTGGAGGCATACACTATTGATTTCCCCTAATGCATAGGTGCACTATGAGGTAGTCAAAAGGTATATAATAGGAACACATTATAGGTGCATGAAATAAATACTAGCATGACCAAAGATCCTATTCATTAGGGTCGTGCCTATCCAAATTCCCATTTTAAAATTGGTAATAGGGATAGGGCTCTTGGCATGTTCTTTCAAGGTGAATTTCTCCTTAGGTAGCAACCATTTTAAAATAGATCATTTTGAATGGTTAGAATTATTATATATGACTAAAATCTACAAATCATATCTAACATATATAATAAGCAAGCTTAAATACCTATTGAATGCTTTTATAGATATACATGTTATCAAAGTGCCATTGTCTACATAATGCAGATAACCTCCATCCATGATTCTTCCTTTGAAGAATAGAGCTTATATAAAATAAATGGATGGAATCACTTCTAATTTTATAGTAACATAGTTTAGGTCCTATCACTTGAATAGGATTAGGTCTTTTATCATCTACTTATCTTTAACTACTATGTCTTCTTCAAGTGCAAACAAATCCATGTTCCCAACTGATTCCCATAACACTAAATAATTTGAATAACACCCCTCAAACATAGTAGGCTTGAACATAGTATGAAGGTATTCTATAGAGTCCTTGATTAAGAACCTAGATGGTGTTGGGCCCCCCCTATAAGTCCTAGATGATGATGCCATTATAGCTCTACTAGATATTGGTATGTTGTAAGGTTTTTATAATGGTATCTTGTCACTTAGTTGAATCTCTCAAGCCATAAATCCCTATGATAAAATTTAGGGATTGCTTGATTTTCAAGTCTACTACATATCAAATAATGTAATGATGTAAAATAATTTGAGAGATCAATGTAAATAGACCTCTTGCATTGATTTCTAATTCATGCACCATTACTCATTAATGTCTATGATCTCATCACATTCATTTATTTTGAATTTGACCACCTTATCCTAGTATGCATGTTATGTAGGATTTCTTGTCATCTAGGTTGCCATGGTGTAACCTTTCATCATTTTCCATGTGTCATTATATAGCCTAGTCAATAATAGTAAAACTTTGATTTCAAGCCAAAAGACTCCAAAGCATAGAATATGTTTTAGATAGAGTATCTCCTGAAGTTTTTGAAATAATTTTACAAAACAAAGCTGTCAAAAAAAATTTGTGAACATAAATCATTTTGATGAAAATTCTCTAAAATGAAAGCTTTTGATACAAAGTTTATGCATGTAAATACCTGACATAAAATACTTTGATAATAATCTTTCCAAACATAATGTTTTTGAAACAAAAGTTATCGATAAGAATCTTTTCAAAACAATCTTTCTAAAAGGAAAGTTCCTAAAGACTTACTTTATATAGTGAAGTATCCAATATGAAAGTTTATGATGAGTAATTTATTGAAGAATAATAACACAAAGAGAGCCATATATATGAAATGGTGCTGAATTAAAGCTTTCACAAATCAAACTTACTGATGACTATACTTTTTGAAATAATTCCTCTAAAATGAAACTTTATGAAATGAATGTTCCCAAAATGAAACTTTAAAAAGTAAAGATTTCATGGACCAATCCTTCTGATAATAATTATCCTAAAATAATCCCTCTAAAATAAAATTTTCCCATGTGAATCCTCTTGAAATAAATCTACCAAAAGGAAAGTTCCAAAAATGAAATAATCAATAAGAAATATTTTGTAGAGAATCATCCTAAAGTGAACATTTCTAAAGGAATTGTTCTAATGAATAGTTATCAATGTGCATTTTCTAAAGAATGAATATTTTGAAGTAATATAATTTAAATACCTATCAATCAAATCCACTTATTTTGTCCTTTTCATTAATAGGTCAGTCTAAACATGTATTTTTCAAAAACTATACCACAACATGATTTTAGCATTAGAAACATGGATTTTTTATAATTATCACAAGTAATATGACCCGTATAACTCATAAGTACCACTATAATATATTCACTATTTTCAAAGAACAAAAGGGATCCTTACTTTTCAAAGAAGGGTGTGTTGAATATAATATTTAGCATTGGTAGTAAAATATGCACTAGTATCATGATTAAGGGGAAGGATATTTTTAATATGCCTACTAAAATTTGAACCCACCATGTTAGTATAAATACATGGCATAGAGGTTGAAGAAGTCATAGAAGAAGATGTCATGGTGTGTGAAGGATACATAATATAAGGAAAAGGTTAATATACAAATAAAATGGTTCCCCCAAATCTATGATAAAAGATAGGGGAGGGTGATGGAGGTTCTTCTAAATGAGGACCTATCATAATACTATAGATGGTTGAAGATTATTATCCTCTATGTTGAGAATAATCATTAATGAAAAAGAGCATTTTAGTTGTGTACTCTAAATAATGCTCATCTTCTTGTGAGAACAAATAATTTTGAACTGAGCACAACTAGGGAGGAGTCCCATAACTAGTAGTGTGAGTGGAAACATGGAAATTTATTTCATCTAAGGTGGGTGGCATAAGCTATGTCTTGGGAAACCTATTTGGATTGGTAAACCTCATTGTGTTTATCTCATTTAACTATGTATTATATTCAAACAAGAAATTCATTATGAAGGAAAGAGGTTAAAAATTTGATGGAAATAAGTATCAATTGATAACATATAGAATCAAACCAATATAAATTGTTCTATAAAACAAGAATTAGAACATGGAATACTGGACATAATTATATAGGTTGACTATGTATTAGAAAATAGAATAGGTTAAAAAGATACATAATCATATAGGTCGACTATGTATTCCAAAGGGAGAAACTAAAAAGGATAAAAATTATAGATAGTCCTATAGGGTGACTATGTATTGAAGGTAATAAAAACTAAGAGTCTATAAGAGACTCTGCTGATAAAGATGACTATGTTATAAAAATAGGGAATTTTTTTTCAAGATAATAACTATGAAAATATAATGGACACAAGTAATTAGATCAATGTGTTTGATCGAATTGTAGAACATAAAAGAAACCTTGTACCAATGTTGGATAGTATAATTTTTGCAATACAAAATACAATGATCCAAGATCAAGATGTAAAACTTGAATGTAAATTATAACTAATTGGTCATTCCTGAATGTTATTAAGTTATAATAATTTTTTAAATTAATGTGATAGAGAGTTGGTTGTAAGAAGTAAATATAAATCAATCTATGGATAGTTTCAGTTAGTTTAGGATGAAAGGGATATGTAGTAGTGATGGTACTTGATTGGTATTGGGTCGTATCCCCTCAGTTCATAATACCATAGTTATAAGGGTGTCAGGTATTTTTCCAATATATATCATTAACCACATATTTATACTTTGATATAAAAGCAAGTCGGCTTCCCCCTTAGTGATGAAATCCATGTGGGTAGACCTTGGGAAGAAAATGTTTAATGATTTTTAGTGTTAAGTGATTTTGAAGTGTGTGAAAAAGATAAAAATGATTGGACAAAATTAGTAAATTGAAAAACCATCTAGTTAGTCTATGTTTGTTACTCTAATAATGCAAGTAACTAAAATGGAAATTAAATTAATTACTATCAAAATGGATTAATTTTTTCAACTATGAAGAGTACATATTTAGTTTAGGTGACACTATATGTAAATAATATAGATCAGAGTTTGCAGGGTCACTATTATTTTGTGGAATTAAGATCTGTAAGAGCATATTTGAATAGATCAATTATGTCTTATAGAGAGAAGATATGCTAACCAAGTTCATTATAAGATTTTTGTTTTATAGACTAAAAATTGTAAAAAATAGGATTGTAAATGAAAGATAGAAATGATAAAGAAGGTAAGAATAAACCTTGGAAATTTTAAAGATGTTTAGTTTGAAAATTTTATGTTATGTTACTCAAGTCCTGATTTTAATATTTCATGAATTGATTCGACTGGGTTAATGAGGTATACAAAACCTATGTGCTGAAAATAATCTACAAATAGAGTCAACTAGTTGAAATGTATCTACAAACCTATATGATAAAAAAAATAACATCGAATAGAGTTGACAGGGTCAATGAAGTCTACAATCCTATAGATAAAGAAGAGGACTACATCAAGTTGATTGATCTATTCACCTATATTTGGATAAAACTTTAACAAAGAAAATATAATCATTTTGGAGTGACTATGTGTTAAAATTTCACATAAAAAGTTAGACTATATTTACAACTTTGACATAATAATAAAATATAAGATTATATAATATAATAATAAAATGATTGAGTGAAATAAAAATTATAAGGTTTAAATTCATGTTGGTTTCACCAAAATGTATAGAATGGAAAATTCAATTGACCTAAAAATAAATCCTAGCTCATAAAAGATAAATCACACTTTGTGTATATATTTGGACATTTAGGGTCATGACCAAGATGAATATGTTAAACCTAACCAAGGGGTCTCTTATCACAATAACATCACTAGAGAGGGTTCCCAAGACTTTTGTTAAGACAAAACATCTAATAACCTTAGCTAGGTCATATGTTTTCATATTCACAAAGTACATATAAAGTAAAGTAAAATCTAATTTAGGGCTCACCATAGCTTGTGGTAAAAAGTGGGGGAAATAAACATAAAAATTATACATAAATAAAATATCTATACTCAAACCAATTTATATAAAATATTAATACATGGGAGAGAAGTACAAATCTAGATATATCTACTTTAATAAAGGAGGAACAAATTTAGGAATGCTCACCATTGAAAACAAACCTAACAAACCTCAATCTCTCCCTTAGCCAAGGTGTTTTACAAGAGGTTGTTGTGGTATGTAAGGATAACAAGTATAATCCATCTCTAGGCTACACAACTTCTTTATGCATCAAAATTACTTCTTCATAAGAGAATATATGTATCTCCAAGTGTAGTATTATAACCCTAAGAAATGCTTCTTAATAGAATGGTGGATAATTAGATGCACACTATATTATTATTTTTCTTATCTTCCTAATAAATGTTATAAATATATGTGTTTATATAGCTAAATCTAACCCTAAAACTTTCTAAAAGTTTAGCTAATAGGGTCAACCCAATTCAACCTTGTATCATTAATTGATAAAAGTAATGTAGGTCCCTATATATATTGGCTAAGGCTCACCTAGATGTGTAATGTGCAAATATTAATTTGAATATAGGTTTGACCCAGGTATAAATTGTTGGATATATTTTAAAAATGGTTTTTGGCTTAGGTAACGGATGAATAAGGTAGTGAATTACTCTTAGGATTGTGTAAGGAAGGAGGCAAATCTTAGGTAAGTGTATAGGAGATGATTGTGTATATATCAATTGGTGGTATATGGGACAACAATCTTACAACCTACCAATGTCTACCCACCACTTTCTTGATTCATCCTTTAAGGCATGCACTTAGAGAGATTGAGACTTGACAAGTTCTTACAAGATAAAAATAAAAAATAATTGATAAAAATTTAAAATATTATGTGTATACAAAATCTATGCAATCCTCTAATGATTCATCTTCATCCTATGTTAGCCTTAAGAAGTCATCCCTTCTATAGTTTCTTCCTCAACAATAATCTTTATATTTGGATAGAAAATTCTCCTTCATTTCCTCCCAAGTAGAAACTACATCTTCTCCCATTCCCATGTACCTTCTAAGAGATGTATCCTAAAGTTTTGTTGGAAATAAATTTAGTTTCTAAGCATTTTGGTAATATTCATAGTTATTACATAATATGTCAAACTCAAAGAGGAATGTATCAAGATTTTCATGTACCTTTCCTTTAAAATTACGGAGGGAAGAGTGAGGGATATTATTAATAGGTTAATTTATTCTTGGGGTATGGATGGGGAATTCAAGAGTTGGAGACTCATTGGAAATGTTTTATTCTTGAAGGTCCCCCATTAATACTCATTTTGTTCAAAAGCTAGAGGTTTATTCCACCCATTCTTCAAACTCATTATAAATTCATGTGTTCCCTATGGTGTAATAATTAGATATTTTTTATTTTTCTTGATGGATTTAAGTTCTTATATACAATGGTTAATGGTTATACGATCTTGAGGATTTAAATTTTTGATCAACAAATAAACTACTTAATCTAGTATATCTTGTTGGCATAGTGTCTCTTCTAGGACATAGAAGAGATGTAAATGCTTCCTTGGTAAGGAATTTTGGGTGAAAATGGAAAGAACTATATGATATATTCTTGAGCATGAGGTGATATGGTAAGAATTATTAAATGTGATATAGATGAGTCCTTTTCAAGGGTATGAACCTCTTCTTCAAAATTTACAACTTATGCTACGAATGCATCCAAGAATTCCTCTTTTTATAGTTCTTCTATTGATATTTAATGCTAAGATATTTCATCATATTCTTCAACTATTGTAGGCTATATTTTTGATCCTATAGTAAGGGTTAATTATCTAGGCAAGAATTTTCCTAGATTATCATGTTTTTTTTGCATGTAAATGAATCATCTTCCCTTTTTTTCTTTACTACCATGCCTACATAGGGTTAATATGGCTTGTGTTGTTTTTTAATTTATCTATTCTAATATTTCTAAAAAGAACAAAATATTTACCTATAAAGTAAGAAATGTTTAAGATAAAAGGTAGTAATCATTTAATCTATCAATATAATTAATCTTTAAGATAGAAACTAGAACATAAAATAGAAAAATATAATTTCAAAGATTTAAGATTTATAGTGTGTGACACCCTTCCCTGGTAATGGTGATAAAATGATAAGTAGTAATTTTACCTACCAGTTAGCTAATGTGAAGTATGAAACCTAAGTCACATGGGCTGGGAAAGTATTGGTAACCTAAAGAAACTATCTCATTAATTGTCAACCTAGGGGTGTAAGATTGATAGGATGACTTCATTGTATGTGAATGTTGAATCTTTTAATTTGACTCCTATCATACTTATGGAAATAAATTGCATAAAATAAGGATGCTTCTAAAATATTCACACTTGTGAGAAATAAATAAACTAAATAAATCCATTGCATTGGAATCTTCCCTAAGACTATTTTGAATCAAATAAATTGAATGTACTTATTCACACACATATAAAACCTTAACACATAATTAAATAAAGAAAAACATTACTTAATTATACTAATGAGTTTGATTTATATTTCAATTACCCCTAATGTAGCACTCATGTCTCAACCTTGACATTTGATCTTCTTCATAATAGAAAACTCAATTAACTCAAAATCCTATATTCATTAAATTATGTAGCCATTAAAGATTTCTTAAAACAAACTAAAATAAATCTTGATGGATTTCTTTGTTATTTTTTACACACTCTTAATCTTAAAATAATTTTTATAACTAGTTCGCACATTTATGCCATATTATATTTATACCATAGATGGTGGTTTACATTTATGGCCTAACTAAGAATACAAATAAAACATTGCTTCAATGAAATCATTTGGCTATATGAACAAAAAGTGGTTTCTAAAGTTAAAATTTACCCAATATAGCTCATCTGGTCTATTAATTTATTTAAAACTAAATTTGGTTAAGGATACCCTAACATAATCAATCTTGTATTCAAAGCTTACTATTATAACCTCCAATAATTGAAAGGTAGTGGTAGCCTAGGTGAGTTTTAACATTATTCAACTTTTAAAAACCATGAGATTTATGTATGTCATTAATTATTGTGATAAACTAAACTAGTAGTTATGATCTTCATGTTGTTATTCTATCTTCTTATTGGCTATAAGATATTATGACGTAGGATCCTTCAGCTGCATGATGTATTGAATTGTGTTGCTACAAAAAACATTCATATTTTACCTTTTAAATTTCTCACATAAATATTATAATAAATAATCATATAAAAAATAAAAGCATAATTATTTGAATCAAAAAACATAATCTCATTACTCTATGAAGTATAGTAATATATATCTATCATGTATTATAATTCTTTGAGTATGAATATACAAGGGATAATCTCAAAAAACACATATTAAGAAAGGTTATGGGTAATAAATAGGTGTTCAAAACATGAAATTTATGGATCTCATCATGTGTGATTATAAAATTTGATAAGGTTTATCATCCACCTTAGTTGGTAAAATAACCAAGTATCAAATATGAGTAATTTTTAAAATGCTAAGACCTATAAATTGAATAAATAGTATGTTTTTTTTTTTTTTTTGTGTGTGTGTGTGTGTGTAATGTATATAGATGATGTAGATATGTAATTAATTAAAAAATAACATAGATAACAATGACACAACATGTAGGTGGGAAAAACTCTAATGGAGGTAAAAACAGACACTAGTTGATAGCCAATGTTTAGATACAATAATAACCTAATACAAAACTTTCCTCTTCTCACTTCATCTCAAATAGTCTTTAAAAATCCTTTTCAAAAATTTACTACCCAAAAATATCAAATTTCTAATTCAAAAATTTCACAATAGGGGCAAAAACTTATTTATAGTGAAACGTGAAGGGAGTTGACCATTAAAAATAATGTAATGATCCCATGAGTAATTTAATAAAATTATTAAGTATTAAATAAATATAATTTTATTATTTATTCACATGAGGTTTTCACATCATGCTAATAAATAATACATTATTATTATTTAATAAACTACAAAGGTAATGTAAGGGTCAATTAAGCCCGCTTACACATTAATTGTTCTAACACTCCCCCTTAATGTAACGTGGGGATAAAACTCATACTCGCTATAAAAATAATAATTATATTATATACATAATTGAAGTATTTAAAAACCTTCATCATTCTAAATATCACTTTAAAAAAAAAAAGAACTAAAATCCCTAAACTGCACGAATGTAAGTTTAGGATAGCATGATCATGAGACTATATCTCATAGTTCCTCATGAATAATCAACTAAACATATTTGGAGCCTTTTATAACATAAGTACATCAATAAAAAGTATGATTTAATGTATTACGATAAAAAATTAAAATTTCACACAAAGATTACAATTACATAACTTCCACAAAAAGGTTATAATGATTTACAATGAGAATAAGTATAGAGAAGAAGAAATGCATGGATATTAGGAAGTTACATTTTCATACACACTCCCTCTCAATGGTAATTCCTAGAGGTCCAACATTACACAAAATTGATAAAAAATTATATCACCAAGTGGTTTTGTGAATATATATGCCACTTGTTCATCCATAAGATAAAACTATAAATCAATATCACCATTGAATACTTTTTCTTAGATAAAACGTATGTGAACTTTAGTATAATTAGTACATTGGTGTTATACTATACATGTCATCATATATATATATATATATATATATATATATATATATATATAAAACTTTGGTTATTATAATGAAGGATGGTATTGTGAGAAACATCAAAAATTAAGTTTGCCTAACAACCTTCATAGCCACATGTATTCTTTATTAGCTTTTATATCAATTTATACTCTACTTTTGTATAAAATATATAAACAATAGGTTAATTTTTATTTATCTAAGTTATAACACCTTCACCAAACTTAAACACATATACATAAGTAGATTTGTGATCTACAGTATCACCATCATTGTCAACATCACAATAACCATATAATTTATCATTATCAATGGAAGAATAAAATAAACCAAAATTAATAGTTACTTTGATATAAAAAATTGTATGCTTAGCTAATTTATAATGATGAAAATATGGATCCTTCATAAATATAAAAGCAACACTAACATCATAGGAAATATCTAACCTATTAATGGTTAGATAAATCAAACAACTTATAAGTTGTCTATACAAAGCAGGATTAACTTTTTGACATGTAGGTTTTAGATCAAGTTTAATACCAAATTAAATATGATTAGATGTATATTTTCAATCAATCATATTAAACTTAAAAATAATGTTATGTGCATACTAAGATTATGATACAATAATAGGATTTTTATTTTGAAATATAACTATTCTTAAAAAATGATGCATAATTTCTAAATTAGTCATTTTAAACTTTTAAATTAGATTATGTTTATATTTATGAATTAAACTAATGAGATTTTAAGTAATCAAAAGATCATAAGCATATAATACAGTTAAGATTAAATGATTATTTTCAACTTTAACAAAGAGATCATTATTAAAATAATAGTTAGAGAAATCTAGTTCTTTGAAAAAAGAAGTAATTTAAAAAAAATAATCTATTGGATTTTGTTTTAAACCATAAAATTTTTTATTTAACTTACATGAACAATGTTCTTTGTTATGGTTAGTAAAACATTTAGGATGAGTCATTTAGATTTCATATTCTAAATCACCATTTATAAAATTATTATTGACATCCATTTGGTGGATAAACTAACCATTTTTAGTTGTAACAATAATAATTAATCTAATAGTAGTCATTTTCTCTCTAGGAGCAATGTTTTAAACATATTCAATTTTGGGTTTCTAAAAAACCATGAGGGAATAATATTGATTTAAGCTAATTAATTTTACCAATTAAATTATATTTTATTTTATACATCCACCTACAACCATTAATATACCTTTTAGATAGAGGTGGGACATGTTCCCAAGTATAATTTTTAATTAAGGCATTATACTCAACTTGCATAAAAACTTTCCATCTATCATATTTAATGGCTTCCTCAAAATATTGATGTTAAAATTCATACGTAAACATTAATGCATGATAATAATGTTGATTTTAGTTAATTTATTAATATTATCAACATTAAAAATTTTGATTAGGGATTAAAAACATTTAGTGTTTTAGATTGAATGTGAACTTAGGGGGTTCTAAAAATAAAATTTATTCAAATATGGATCAACTCCCTCTAAGGCATATGTTTTTTCACAAGGAGAAATAATAGAGCCAAGTTAATCAAAAGAAGAACATTGAGGAGGTTCCTCACAGGGCTCACAATTATTTTTTTGATAATAGTAGGTAGGATTAATTTTATTATTCTAAATTATCCAAATTTTATATGGATCATATAATATTATACCTTTATTCTTATCTCCATATCCCTTAAAAATACAAGAATACTAGGTAGGATCAGATTTATTTATTTTAACCTTAGGAATAAATATGGAAGCAAGGCTATAAAATATCCTAAGATGAGCCACTCTAGGTTATTTTTAGGCCATATTTATAAATGAGTAGAAAGATTAAATAAGTTTGTAAGGACTATATTCATAAAATGTACAACATTATTTAAGGCTTTATCCCATAATAACATAGGAAAATTTGTATAATGTAACATTATTCTAACCATTTCTATAATATTGTGATTTTACTTTAATAAACACCATTTTTATAATGAGAATAGGGATTTGTCAATTCCATTTGAATACCACATATACTAAAAAAATAATCAAATAATTTACTAATATATTCACCACCATTATCAAATATTTATCTATTAATAAAAAAATAGAATTATTTTAAACAATAAATTTACATTATTTAAATCTAAATAAAACTTCAAATTTATTTTTAATGAAATATGACAATAATTCTAGTATAATCATCAATAGTGATAGTATATAAAGAAACATTAAGAGCTACAACTTTAATAGGTTGTAAAACATCACTATGAATTAATTATAAAGGATGTGAGGAATTCACATCATGATTCTTGTGAAAGGGATTAGTATGCTACTTGCCACATAAGTAACCTTCACAATTTTCATGATGGGAAGAGATAAAAGATAAACCAACAACAATATTATGAGAAGACATATCATGTAAAATTATAAAATTCACATTTCCTAATATTTCATTCCATATTTTATATTCATTCTCACTATGTGATGAAATAGAACATGTATAAGAAGCAATAAAAATGTGTAAACAATTTGTTTGAATACCTTCAACAATTAGAGAACTAGATTGATTTATAATTTATTAGATATATTTAAGAAAAGCTACAATGAAATTAGAATTCATAAGTTGATAACAAGATATAGGTTTATTTAATTAACTAACAAAGTAAGATAAGGGACAAGAAAACACAAGTACTATGATTTTTATAGCTCTTTCATAGGAAGTTCTTAATGATGAATAAAATCCTTGTTTTCACATCTCACTTTGGTCTTTTGATGTTAATATGGTCCTCATTATGACTTATTTTCCTTATTTTTCACCCTTAGTAGTCTCATGTCAATCTTTTTCAAATAAAAAGGGCCCTTAGCCTATTTGTTTTAGTTATAACCCAATTTTTTCATAGAAGATAGTAGTGCATTCCTAGACTTGAGTAATGAGTGATATTTTCCACCTCATAGATATTATAAAATAGTCATATTTTTTAACTTATTTCAGGTCATTACCCTCATTTAGGTCTCTTCTTATGATTATATTTATATTTTTACCTTATCATCCCATGAACAAGTGTCTCACATTGAAAATAAAGTATCTTTTACATAAATAGTTTCACAAGGCATTATATGTTGGAACTTACTAATTTGGAACATAATTAAAAAAAATTCAGTCAATAATATAGCTTATAATTTTGCAAATTTACTTAGAATCACACGTAGATATGCATGGTTGAACAAAATAAGGGCCTAATAAAAATTCATTCTTGAATATCATGCACATTGATTATGCACTTTGCCTAAGGGAGAACTACATTCAATCTAAGATCCCTATCATTGGGGTTAACATAAGCACCAAATAAAACAACAAGGTTTTTTTTTTCTCAATTTTAACATCACATGACTCACATTTTTTCCCTTCCTTATACATTTGATTATATTATTGTTTCATGTGTATAGGTACTCATTAGTATTTTAAATAAGGAACATCCATAGAGTGATACATAATGATGATCACAAATTCTTGAGGACAAATACAAAACCCAAAAATCCTATCACACCCATCCCAAAATTCTTAGGTATCTTATCCACCAAAGGACAATAGCATAGTGCCCTTCACCATTGGTGTGCCACACTATAGTTTGATTGATCACACTATTGACCTAAGATAGGTGGAATACCAATTTTAAAATTAAGGTAGTCTTGATTGTTCCTATGATTTTTTTAGAATTATCATCACCTAGTAATACACATTTTATTAAATATAATTTAGATTTCTCATTTACACTTCTTATTTAGGGTAAATCTATTAAATTTGTTATTTACAATATTTATCCACTTTACTTAGATATTTATCAATATAGGATTTGATCTATTAATTCCTAAAAGTAAAAAACATTTGGTGAACCTAACTTACTTTGAATATTGATTAACAACTGTAATTTCCCCTTAGGATTTGTCTTGTCCATTTTGTGTAATTAATTAGCATTTATAAAATTCTAATTCTTCTTAATTTTTTCACATCCTAACTGATCCATATAATTTCTCTATTAGATTTTTAATTGATTTAATATATTAAATTTTATCTAAAAAAACTTTCAAACCCTAAATCTACATACTAGGTCTTCCCACATCCAAATATTAGCCCTTAAGGTTTCAAGTCACCTTCTAATTTTGTATACATTGGGATGAATATTTATCATATTTTCAAATTCATTTATGTTGGATTATCTTCTACCCATTATTTTTTTATTGTTCATTCCTTACATTATATTTTTTGGTAACTTTAAGATGACCTCTAGGGAGCATCTTCCTCCTCACCCAATTGATCATTTTAAAAAAATTTCTCATAATTATAAAGATGAATGGACCAATTTTTGTAATTGTACACTAGCACATTATAATGAACATGATCACATTTATAATGATTATTATTGTTACATTTGTAATGATGGATATGATGTTTACTATTATAATGATAATGAGTGTAGATTTGGTGCATCTTCTTCTCCTAATCCTCTCTCATCCCTTAGTTATCAAAATCAAACTAAAAACATAAGTCTAAAAAATCCCATTGTAGGTGATGATTTGTTTGAATTTGATCCTAGCTTATGTACCAATTGTGACACATTTATTCAATTTAAAAAAATATAAGATCAATGAAATCAATATATTTTATCACGATTCAAATAATATTATTCCTTCAGATGATGTTCCTTGCATAGAAAATGAAAATGCATCTTCTTCACCTTTATTATTTAGTTTAAAAAATCATGTACAATTGATATTACGCCTTTTATAGATTTACAAACCAAAGTAGATGATATTATAGTGTCACATTATTTTACCTTTCAAGCTCAAGATATTGATTCCATGAAATATATAGATAATTCAAATATCTCTAACCCTTCTCCTAGATGTAATCATTTTCTAAATAAAAATATGATTTATATTAGTTCTACCCTTCACTCCATTGTTAAAAATCAAAATAACATGTGCATTCCACTTGTATCTAGTGAAAATGCACATTGTATTTTTCCTACACATGATGATATGTTGCATAATAGTAAAAATTTAAAATATTATTCTACTCTTCCTCTTAGTAAGCATGAAAATGATAGTTATTATCTTAACTCTACACATGAAATTTGTTTTGATGTTCATGAAACTTGGAATAAAAAAAACAACTATGATTTTAGTGAAGAATAAATTGAGTCTAGTCCTTCTAGTCTTCTCTCTACTTCACCCATCTCTCATATCAAAATTGATTTATTATTAAATGCTAATTAAAATAAAAATGTCTTGAAACAAAAATTTTCAAAATTATACTCATGTTCCTAGTTTACATATTTTGCATTCACATGATAATGATTTGCCTTTTATTCCATTAGCATGCAATATTTATTTACCAATTAACCACATAAGAGATATTAATGAATCTCCTCCACCCCTCCTCACTATAGTAGAACTTGGGGTTATATCTGATTTCCCTCTCACCAAGCCCACATTATAACCCCTTTAAAGGTTACAGTGACCCAACCCAATATCTCGAACAATGTTCCACAAAATAATGTAATAATGGCTAAAATTAACAATAATATTTAATGTTTAAATAAAATTCTTAACGACATTAATATACCTTATCAAGAGATAATCTCCTTGATACATATCATGGGTAATTTATAATAAAAAGTACATCATCTCACATTGGAAAGTATATAATACTACTCTTTGGTTGACTCTAATGATATCCATGGAAATCCTATCATGTACATAATTGTAAATATAGCACTACCAAATAAGTTTCAAATACCAATATTACCTAATTTAAATGAACATAGAGATCCACACTTTAATCTCAAATTTTTTAGAAAGGCTATGGCATATACCATTGGCAAATTTATTCTCCTATAAATATTTCCCAAGAGTCTAGAGGATGAGGCATTAAACTTGATCCATCATCCACTCCCTAGTGGTTCACTACACACACATGATGAGTTAGAAGACATATTTCACATTAATTATATCTAAAATAAGGTACTTAAATTCACATATGATAGGTTTCCTTCACTAAAATATGGTAAGTTAGAACTATTAAGTGATTACATTTTATGATTCAAATTATTATGCAATAGTTGATCTACTAATTAATAGATTTAGAGGTACAATACAAGTTTTTTAGAGGCCTCATTTTAATTCTTAATAAAAAAAAATATTATTTTTTATATTTTTTCCCCAAAATTTTGAAAATATCTAGTAACCTAATAGATACCCGTTAATTTTTTTTAAAAAAAAGCCTTAAAATGACCCAGATACTCTTTTTTCATATACCAACAAAAATTAGAGATCTAGGTACAGTTTGTAAATTAAAAAATTACAAATTGCATCTAAACCTTCACTTCCCACTTTAATCATACTTAGTAGAAACCATAGATTTGAATGCAATTTTTAACTTGGAAACTTACAAATTACATTCCAACCTCTACTTCTTACATAACCCATGACCATAAGTAACCAGAACCTCACTCACAATTTTCAACTTGAAAAGTTACAAATTTGAAATGGAGTTATGACTTCTACCAAAGACCTTGCCCATATAATCCATATATTTTAATGAATTTTGAATCTTGGAAACTTATAAATTATAAATGAACCTATGATTCTTGCCCATCACTCTCACTAGAAATTGAAACTATGGTTGTAATTTGAAACTCAAGTCATAATTCTCATCGACTATCCTTCCTATAGAAATTAGAACCTCGATTGCAATTTGAAACTTGAAAATTTGAAAATTATGACTCAAGTTCCACTTTCATATTTCCAATGCACCAAGCCACCTAGAGGAAAGTGGAAGTTAGAGTATAAATTACAATTTTGTAAAATTGCTCTAGGACTTTAAAGTTTCTTAATTCCTACCAACCACTGACCTAAGGTACATTAATTATAGGGTTAAGGTTATATTAATAATATTAGGGTTTCTTTTTAGATAATTATTTAATTTACAAATTATGAATTCAGAGCTCTGTGCCAAGTGATCAAGCCATGATGCCTATAAACATCATGCCTTGAACCATGACTTCCATTACTACCCCTACATTATATTCTCAATTACTCATACATTTTTTAGCTATAATTATTCCTCTATCAAAGATAGGCATATATTGATTTCATGTTGTTTCCTATCTCATATCATTTTTTAGGTTTTTCCTTTGATTGTAAAATTTAGGGTTTTAGTTTTTTTACCCATGTCATTTTGGAATCATTTGTGATTCATCTCAAGTATTTTCAAAAAAATTCTAGCCTAAGAGAAATCTTGGGTTTTGAAATTCATTAAAACAAGTGGAATATTCCCTTAAAAATTCCCTACATAGTCCTGATAAACATTTCATGTGTGAAAGTAACCCTATAACTCCACAAACAATATTGGTGCAAAAGCAACTCTAAATCCCCATCAATTATTTTACCTATAATAACAACTTCAAAATTGATTAAATTTTTCATTGTACATTAAAAGTGTGATTTGTAACTCCAATCCCCACTGAACATTTCCCCTGCATTTATGACTCTAAAGCTCATCAAAAATTTTACTTGGAATTGTAACTCTATAGCCCACCAAATCTACAATTAGTTTTCCCATATCAAATTTCCCAAAATATATGTCTAGAAAAGAAATGAAGTTCAAATCTAAGGGACCAGGTGTCCCACTCATCTTAGAATCTGACACCAATGAGAACATGGACATAGACCTAGGCCACATATACCTAGGTGATTTATGGACAAGGGTAAATTTTTAATTTAAAAATGACTAGATTTCAAGCATTTATGACTGTGGAATATGTCACATAGAAGCTTTCCCCTTATCAGTTTAGAGCCTTGAGCTTGTGCTCACATTGAAAAAGCACTATGATGTAAAAAAGAGAGAAGTTTTAAACAACAAAGGAGAAAGGAGTTTAAACCTAAACCTTGAATTCATTGACTTAGTATTCCTAATTCTAGAGTATGAGAGTTATCTTGATATAAATCCATACTCATCTAAGAAGTTTTATAAGGAAAATAACACTAGATGTCTAAGGGTACTTAATAAATAATGGATGGAAGTTCTTATGCCTACAACTACAAGACTACCCAAAAACATGGAAAGAATAGATTTTAAAGAAGAGGGTAGCTTCATCATACTCTTTTATTGAGTCACTGGGAACCCAAATGCCAAGAAATTTTAGAATTATATGTAGAAATACATGTGGGTAATCTACCAAAATAAGCCATACATTTACTCAGCTCGACTGATAAGTGACTCCATCCAAAAATAATTTTTAAAAGTCAACAATACAAGGAAATTATACATGACTTCATATCTATTTTACATATTAGCAAAAGGAAGAGCCTTCCTAGGGTTAAACACAGTGCCTTACCAAATCAACAAGGTCTTCAATTGTTATACTGACCTCACCCTTGATGAAAATAGGCAACATTTAATAAGCCTAAATGATGTATTCATATACTACATCATAGTCATGTTGGATAAATAGATACAAAAGAAGAGTTTATCTAATGTTGTTACTTATGAGATCATAAGTTTGGGATCCTATTTCATCCAATCACCCACATACTCATAGATCAGAGTAGGAAGATTGAGTGGTTGTCCTTACACCCTCCCAAGGTATGTAAGTGACAAATGGGATTTAATGGAACTTGTGAGCCAACTTATAGAAACTAGTAAATTACTATCAAGAAAAAATAAGGTAAGAATACAATTATACATTATCATAAGGAGGTATACATTTCATTCCTTGTCAAAATCCAAATGTGTAGATGCTAAGATGACTAAGATGACCTTAATAGTTCTCGAGGCAAGGCCATTTTATGATGTGAATGGTAGCATTACTAGTATATTGGGGATCACAAAATATTCCCATGTTACCTATTATTAATACAATTAGGAAGAATTTCAAGATGAATAAAAAATGAGATTAGAAGATTATTCTAGGATGACCTTAGAGTAGATCAAAGATTATGACATGACAATAGTCCCTAAGGACTTGATAGATGATGAATCTCTAGTAGAAAGGATTTATTATCATAACAAGATATTTTCTCAACCTTTTCCATTAGTCAGGTGGTCCATCCCTAAGTCATCCTTAATGGATAGCACTTCCAATGTAATAAATAAAAAAATAAAATAGTTAAGGAGAAAAAGGGTCAAGGTCACAAAGGAAACTATGAGCATCAGTGATAAGTTAAGAGAGATCAAGGAGAAGGGTGTGACAACAATATTAGAAGGTTCTAAAAATGGAACCCAAGCATAATATGTAGAAATTATAGTGGTATAATATAAGATAAAACATAATAAAAAAGATAAAATAAGTCAACTTAGTGGCCAAGGAATAATATTGGATCAACCAATATTAATTTTAGTTAAAGACATAACTTCTATTAAAGCATAATAGTTTACCATCTTGTCCTTTTCATTCCACTAGCTATAGTACCTCCTCCTATCTACACTCCACCATCACCATAAACAATTACCCCCTCTATTACCACTAACTCACCCATGCCTGTAACTCCATTGCTAATAGTTTAATCAACACAATTGGATACTTCGGCTTCACTTTTACTCCCCTCTTCCATAATTCTTTCTATCTCCTCCATAATTCCTTTCATCTCATCCCTAATATCCACCATAAACCCATTAATCACCAAAACCACACAACAATACATAGATATTTATTCAGTCATCTTGACTACAATCCCACTAAGCATCCCAACAACTGGGATAATAATTATTACATTATTATCTACTCTCGCCTTTACCATTACATCAACCCTGAGTGTCCCCATAACTTTTATTAATTCAATCATGGCTCTAGATTCCACACTCCTATAGTTTCCCCTTTTTCAACTCCTTGTGCCTACCCACCCACTGGTGTCACTTCCTTCTCCCACACCCCCAGTAGGCATATCCATTTCCACTCTACCCATTTCTTCCATTTCTATAATAACCCAAACCCCACTAAGGAGGTAGCGATAGAGGGAATAATTAATGCAACTTTGGATACTAAAACCATAGATGAAGAAGAGATTTCCAAAACATCAACCAAGGATTTAGTGGCCTTATTAGTGAAAGATATAACACTCATCACCATAACCACTAGTGTAAAAAATTTAGCTACAAATTCATAGTTGGCAGTGCTAAGATAACAATATGCCACTCCAAGTTGGCTAGTGTAATCATAGGGGAAGAAATGGAAATAGATGGTGTCCCCTAACATGATATACTTTTGTCTTACATAGGAATCAAAGAGATCAAGGGTTGTCTTAGAACCATATTAATAATATTATATGATTTAGCAAGGGATAAATATGTAGAAATTATAGTCCCCCCATTAGATAAACAAAAATAATGCTTGTGGTGGATGATTACCAAATATCCAAAGTTTAAATAGGATGTCCTAAAAGAGAGAGATTGAAGCATGATTTTCATTAAATCATTAAAACTCTTTTTGAGAAGATGAAAAGTGACAAGGTCATAAAGGATGAATTGAAGAATAAGGTTGAATAATTGACGACTATAATGAAAAATTTTATTGTTCCTGCTTCCCAACTAATACAATATATTACATAGATCTCTGATAGAGAAGCAATTGATGCAGTAATATATATTTTCAATATGTGAGGGATACAAAGTATTGGGTAGATGATCTCATCACAAAACGAAATAGATTGATTGAATTAGCAATGAACTACTACAAAACTCTGAAGGTGGATCACGCAACTTTGAAGGCATCAATAAGAAAATATGAGGATGAGATAGAAATTTTGAACCTAATATACCCAAAGCTACAAGTTGTTAACATGATAAAAAATGACACCCTCATTGTAGAAAAAATATTGAAAAAAGATGTACAACATGAGGAATTAGATAGGGAAACTAATTTTAGAATAAGAATACCCATATAGATTATTAATAAATTTAAGGCTATATATAACAAGGTCATAGATACAATTTATGACATTAAATATTTTCTTAATAAATTATCATGTGAAACAATAGATCATCAAGACCAAAATGGTTTGGTATAGGAAGTTTGAGACAATTTTAAAGGAGTGGTTGAGAGAGAGTCAGCATGAGATAGAACATTCAACTTGAGTTCCATCCACCAGTTTATCATGTATCATAATACACTAGATTATATGGGGAAAGATAATCAATTATAAATGGTTTCACAAAGGGAACTCTCTGACACAATTGTAGAATGTGAAATAAGTAACCTATATTCACTTGGTCTTGATGAATATCATTTCCTAGAGATATTCAAAATATTTGATGCTTAGATTGAGAAGGCATAGACAAAGAAGGACAAAGAGTCTTCAGAGGTTATTGTTATAGATTAATTATTTCAATCAAATACATTATGTATATTGCATTTAATATTGTAAAAAAATTATAAATTTATAGATTACAAATTGCAACTATCATTTTGATAGCTCTTTTTTTTTTTAAATATCCACTTGTAATTTCTATGTACCTTTTTGATCGATTGAAAAGTTATAAAAATAAAACATGGGAATTATGATTTTATTTTTGGCAAAGTCTGAGTTACTTATATGCAAAAACTCATGTTGTAAATTTTATTTCTATTTTTGTCAAAATTGGGTGAATTAAAAAGTCCCAATTGAAAAATACAAGTTAGGTTTTAGAGAAATAATCAAAAATAATATTTCTATTGTTCTAAGAATGAGTTCATTTTCAGAGTCTTATTAGATGAATAAGATAAAAATATCTCAACTGAAGATCATGAGGATATTGCATGAAGATTCAAAAAAAATTCTCCACACCTCCAATAATTTTTTGGATGCTTAGAAATTGCATGTTCTTTTTTATAATCATTTACCTTGCTAAATATGCCATTCTAGTTGAAGATCACATCCCTTTGCATGAGGTTTTTATATTTTTCTTGATATTTAAATAGGCATAGAGTTTTTAATAACTACTTCTCTTCCAATAGATTATTTTGTATAAATATAGGTATTAAGGCATATCCCATTCATCTTTCTTTTATTAGAGAAATTATTTTGCATTTTGAATAATTGATCTACATGTTATAACCTGGAGAATGATAATATATTGAAGATTTTCCTTATTTGTATTATCTTTGTATATGTAAGGCTATTTTTCAAATTTGTGAATGCTTTCATTCTTATTTAGTCATAAAATTTCATCTATGGTATTATTTTCCCCTTTTGATATATTATTTGATTAAAAATAAAGAATCTTGATCCTTATATGATAAATTCCCAATATTACCTTTGGTTTGATATTTACATGAGTTTGTGCTATAATATATTTCAATATATTTATTATTATGTTGTGTTCAAATTATTTAATGGCAATGGTTCGCTGGTATTAAATAAAATATATAATAAGAGGTAAATTGAAATTAATTAACCCCATAGGGTGTAAGGATCTATAAATTCCAAATTTTTATGTGAATCTACAAAAGGAACATAGTATAGAGGCCACCTAGTGTGCTAATGGGATAGTCAAAATAAAAATTGCCAATCCCAAATCTTGTGAGAGAAGACAAAGATCCCACAAAGGAACCAACAAAGTTTCATAACATTACTTATAGTATTATTGAACATGTGAATAAAAATAATTTAAATGTCACCATGTGGGAACCACTATCTACTCCATCACAAAGGGGCATGCTTCAATAAACTTTGAAAAACTTCCAAATAATAGACAATATTACAGCTAAGGGACCTAATGTTGTAGTTAAATGGTGTAAACCAAAAACCAACACCAAATCAAGTAAAAATGGTAAGCCTACCCATTTATACCTTTCACTCATAGTTGGGAAACATCATGTGCATAATTTTATGGTAGACTCAGGGGCTAGTAGTTCTGTTATGCCTAGTAAAATAATTGATGTTCTTAGTATTAAATATACATTCATCATAAAAGGTGTGGTTAAATTGTATGGGAATATTGTTTAAATAGTCATTATTATAAAAATTTTAAACCTTACCATCCATGCATGTCCAAGCTTATCAATTTCCCAAGATATCTTAGTTATTGATCTCCCCCTTATTTTTTATTTGCTTTTCTGAGACTTCATACAAAAATGGGAGGGTATCTATCTACTGACTAATCCCACATGTTTCTTAGGATGAGATATGGAATGAGAGTAATAATAAGAGTTGAGATAATTTCTAAAGACCATATTGAGCCATATACTCCTATCCCTATGGATATTAATTACACATTTTGAGATCAGGAAGAGTAGCTTGATCATAATGTTGCAACACCCATGGAAGATATCCCAAACACTCATCTAAATGAATGTGGATAAAATATTAAATTTTATCCTTATTATTATATACAATAAATTAGGTTGGATACATATTACATCCATGAAAATGATGCAATTATTCTAAATCTTGTGAAATCACCTAAGGACCTCCAAGGAATGTGGTAACTATTATTTGATGGCTTGAGAAGCAGGAATGGTGTGGGTACAAGTAGTTTTTTTATCTCTCCATAAAATGAGATTTATTTCTATTTTTTTAGACTTTAGTTTAGGTACACTAATAATGTAGATCAATATGAATAATTGATTAAAGGTTTCCAATTAGCTAAGAAAAGAGGGATATAATTACTATAAGTATTTTGTGATAGTGATTTGATTATTCACTAAGTAAGATCTAAAAGCATAACCAATAATAAAAATTTTATATCTTAAAAAAATGTGGTTTTGGACCTATTATAATAATTTACCACTTTAAACATTCAAGTGGTACCAAGAGCACAAAACAAAGATGTTGATCATATGGCCTCAATAGGCTTCCTATCAAACACTCATCTTAGGTTACTAATTTGGTCCCTATAAGGAAAAATAATGGTGAGATGAGGATTTATGTAGATTTTAGGGACCTAAACATGGTGTCCCTAAAGTGTAATTATCCCCTTCTACCCATGGATCAAATTCTTAAAATTGTATCATGATCTGAAGGGTTTTCCCTTGTAGACAATTATTTTGGATATAACCAAATCCTAGTACATGAATAAAACTAGTTCAAGACTATTTTCACTATAAAATTGGGCATGTATGCATATAAAAATATACCTTTTGGTGTAACTAATTTTTTTTTTACATTCCAAAGAGCTATGGTTATGTCTTTCATAGGGTTTATAAATGAGATGACCCTGATATACCTAGATGACATCACTATTTATTAAAAACATGTTGATGCACATGTAGATCACCTTATGAAAGTTTTTGAAAGGTGGAGAGAGTTTGGATTTTCCCTAAATTAAAAAATTGAGTTTTCATAGTTCATGAAGGGAAACTACTATGACTCATTATTTCAAAAGAGGGTATTGTAATAGACTAAGAGAGAATAAGTGTTATATCTTCACTAGAATTTTCGATCCATAAAAAGGGGTTACAAAGACTCCTAGGTATGATTAAATTCATAAGAAGGTTTAATCCAAATTTTGACTCTATGTCCAATCCCCTTATTTCTATGCTTAATAAGGGTATCATTTTTAGCTAGACATATGAAGGAAAAGATAGTTTTGATGCCATTAAGCAAGCTATTTCTTAGTCTTCTACCCTTGTCAACCCCAACTATACAAATTATTTCATTATATATGATTTTTGAGGGGAAGGTAACATCTCATCTATTCTAACCCAACATAATAAAGATCAATTAGAATAACCAATATCTTTCTTCAATTAATCTTTGAAGGATTACAAAGAAAAGATAGTTTCATGGATAAGCAAGTACATGTTGTAATTAAAGCTCTTTAAAATTTTAGGTATATGATCTCACATAATAAAATTCATCTAATGGTTAGTCACCAAAGTGTAAAAGAGTTCCTATCGAGCTAGAAAATAAATGAAAAATGTGTAGTATGGATCACAAAAGTCATGAAATATGACATGAACATCAAAATTACAAAGTTTGTAAGAGGAAAGGGATTATGTGAATAAACATCCTATGATATAAAGATTGCTAAGTTTTATATGATGCATTATATTCCCAAAATACATCCCATCTAGCTAGTCAACCTATATTTAATAGCTGGATCCATGACATGACTATCTTCTTATATAGTAAGTACCCCTATGATTTTTAGTAGTACAAGAAAAGGTAATTTAGACTCTAATATATTCCTTATGTTCTTATTGATGGAGTATTATTTAGGAAATATATGGAGTCATGCTAAGGTGTATTAAGCATGGTCAAGTCCCTAAGGTGCTCAAGTTATTTCATGATGGTCCATCAGGTAGACATTTATCTACATGAACCATGACCCTCAAAATAATAAGAGGGGGATATTATTGGCTTGACATATTCAAATATTCCCATTAATGGGTAAGGAACTATGAGAAGTGTGCTTACTTTATAGGCAAGCAAATATTAGTATCTCTCCCTATCAAACCAATCCAAGCTAAACAACCATTTGCCTAATGGGGATTGGATTTCATTGGCATGATCAATCCACCACTAAGTGAAGGCTGCAAAAGGGTCCTTACAACAACTGATTATTTCACTAGATGGACTAAATCAATTTCACTAAAAGATGTTATATAGGCATCTATTCCATAACTCATGGATGGTATCATCACAAGATTTGGCTTGGCCAATTCTATTGAGAAAAATATAAAAAGGATTTTCAAAAGGATAATGGAAGACAACTAAAGGACATGTCACACAAAGTTAAAATCAACACTATGGTCTGATAGGATCAACCCCAAGATATCCGTTGGTAATTATCCATTCATGTTGGTATATAGAAGGGAAGATAGAGTTTTTTTATCAATTGAGTTACCATATCTATAATTCAATTATCAATTATAATTGATTGACAATGATGAAATTCAATACAATTGGTATAACTCATTGAACTAGAAGAAGTTAGGAACTAGTCAATGAAAGTTTTATAATCAAATCAAGCTCAAACAAAGAGAAATTTTGATAAAAAATTATCTGACAAGAGCTTCAATGAAGGAGACATGGTTTTGAAATGGGATGTTGAAAGAGCTAATCTAGGTAAGCACATGAAGTTTTATGCAATATGGAGCAATCCATATATTATAACTTGATGTTGAGAGCAAATACATTCCATGTATTTAAACTCAATTGATCAAAACTACCTATCCTAGCCAATGTGATATACCTCAAAGCTTACTTTTGATGTTAGAATTAATTCCAATAAATATTGTATATATTAGGATTAATTATTCTCGATAAATAAATTATTTATCAAAAGTTAACTCATTATGAGTTTTTTTTCCTTAGTTTGTTTCTATTTTTCCCTATTTCATTCTTATTTAGGCAAAATCATGATTTTGATCTTCCCCAATGAAAAGTGTGTAAAGCTTAAAATGACTCCATGCCCAATGAACTAGAAGGCTACTGGAAAGAAACTAATTATTAGACAATCATCCCATAGAGCTGGCCAAAAATGTACATATTTTTACCCCAAAAATGTCAAAATATATAGTAACCTAATGGATACCCATTAATTATTTGTAAAAAGGACTTAAAATGACCCAAATACCCTTTTTTCATAATGTTGTATAAACCACATATTTGAGTACAATTTACATAATTGCAAATTGCATCCAGACCTCCACTTCCCACTTTACTCATACCTAGTGGAAACTAGAGATTTCAATGTAATTTTAAACTTTTAAACATACAAATTACACTCTAACCTCTACTTCCCACACAGTGCATGATCATCTAAACTAAAACTCTGATCACAATTGATAACATGTAAAGTTGAAAATTATAAATGGAGTTCTAACTTCTGCCAAAGACCTTCCCCATAGAAATTAGAGATTTAGATAGAATTTTCAACTTGCAAAATTGAAAATTATGATTGAATCTCTACTTCTTTCCCATCACTCCCACCAAAAAATAGAACTCCTATTATAATATCCAACTTGTAAACTTATAAACTATAACTCGAGTCCCACTTCCTAATGACTATCCTTCCTACCAAAATTAGAACCCTATTGCAATTTTCAACTTACAAAGTTGTAATTTTTGCCTCAATTTTTGCTTTCTCATTTCCAATGAACCAAGTTTCTTGATGGAAATTAAAAGTTAGAGTGTAAATTGTAATTTTTTAGAATTATGAAAATATTCTAAGACTCCAAAGTTTAGAAATTATTTCCAACCACTGACCTGAGATGTATTAATTATAGGGTTAAGTTTATATTAATCAAATTAGGTTTTTTTTATAAATAATTAATTAATTTTCAAATCATGAATTTAGATCTCTATGTTAAGCAATAAATCCATGATGCCAATAAATACCATACCTTAAACCATGAACACTATGGATACCCCCTAAATAATATTCCTAATTATTCCTACATCTTTTATCTATCATGTTTCCTCTATCAAAGTTAGGCATAGATTATTTTATTATTTTTTCCTATCTCATAGCATTTTCTAGGGTTTTTCATTTGTTTGTCAAATCTAAGGTTTTATTTTGTTTACCCATGTCATTTTGGAATCATATATAAATTATGTCAAGTATTTTCAAACATTTTCTATCATAAGAGAAATATAGGGTTTTTAAATTCATTAAAACCATTTAAATATTCCCTTGAAAATTCCCTACATAGTCGTTGAAAATTTTTAACATGTGAAAGTAAACCTACAACTCTATGGATAATCCTAGTGTAAAAGTAACTCCAAATCCCCGTCAGGTATTTTACTTACAACTATAACTTCAAATCCCATCAGAGTTTTCACTAAACATTGAATTTGTGTTTGTAACTCCAATTCCCATTAAACATTTCACCTACATTTGCAAATCTAAATCCCTTCAGAACTTAGACTTTTGATTATAACCCCAAAGCCCACCAAATCTATATTTGGTTTTCCCATATCAAATTTCCTATAATCTACATTTGGAAAATAAATGAAGTATAAATATAAGGAACCTAGTATCCCACTTAGCTTCAAATCCAACACTAAATAAATCCCTCCACTAGATAAACAAAAAGAAGATCTAGTGGTGGAGGATTACCAAATATCCAAAGTTCACTTAAGACATCCTACAAGAGAGGGATTGAAACATGATGTTAAATCAAAAATTAAATATCTTTTCAAGAAGATGGATAGTGACAAGGTCATAGAGGATAAATTAAAGAATAAGATTAAATGGTTGATGACTATATTAAAAAATTCATTGATCCCACTACCTAGCCAACATAATCTATTACTAAGATATTCGATAGAGAAAAACTTCATGTAGTAAAAAATATTGACAATATGGGAAGGGATACAAAGGATTGGTTAGAGGATCTCATCATAAAGGGAAACAAATTAATTGAGTTAGTAATGGACTAATACAAAATTTTGAAGGTGGATTGGGAAACTTTGAAGACATCAATGAGAAAATACAAGGAAGAGATAGAAAGGTTGAACCAATTATACCCAAATCTATAAGATATTGACATGATTGAAACTAACACCCTCATGCAAAAAAGATATTTAATAATGATGTAGATCATGAGGAATTGAACATGGTATCTAATTTGAAAATAAGAATAATCATAGAGAGTATTAATAAATCTAAAGTTGTATATGATAAGATTACATATACAATCTATGACACTGAATATTTGCCTAATAAACTATCATGTGAGGCAATAAATTATCAAGACAAAATTATTTTAGTACAATAATTTTAAGAAAGGTTTAAAGGAGTGATTGAGAGAGAGATTCAACATGAGACAACATTCAACTTGATTTCCATCCATTAGTTTATTAGGTACCATAATACACTCGATCATGTGGGGAAAGACACTCAAGTATATGTGGTTGTACAAAGGGAACTCTCTAATATAATTTCAAAATGTGAAATAAGTAACCTATATTCATTTGGTCCTGATGAAAATCATGTCCTAGAGATCTTTGAAATATTTGATGCTTATATTGAGAAGACACAGGCAAAGGACAAAGAGTCTTCAAAGGTTATAGTTGTAAATTAATTATTTCAATAAAATACATTCTATTTATTACATTTATTTATTTTAAAATATACTGTAAAGAAGCAAATTACAAATTGTAACTATCATTTTGGTGGCTCTTTTTAAAAAACATCCATTTATAATTTACAAGTACCTTTTTGATATGTTGAAAAGTTGTAAAAATAAAACTTATGAATTTTGCTTTTATTTTTGATAGATTCTGAGTTTCTTACTTGCAAAAACTCATGTTGTAAATTGCATTTCAAGTTTTTTTGAAATTGGATGACTTACAAAGTAGTAAAAGTCCCAATTTAAAAATATTAGGTTTTGAAAAAATAACCTAAAATATCTAAAAGTTTTCTATTGTTTTAAGTATGAGTTCATTTTTGGTCCCTCATTACATGAAGAATATAACAACATCTCAAATAAAGATCATAAGGACATTGTATTAATATTTAATAAGTTTTCTCCATACCTACAATAGTTTTTTGGAATTTCTAGCAATTGCTTGTTCCTTTTTCCAATTGTTTACCTTGCCAAAGATGCCATTCTAATTGAAGATCATGCCCCTTTGCATGAGGTTTTTAGATTTTTTCTTGCTCTTTAATTGGGTGTATATTTTTTGATAACTAATTCTCTTCTTAGATAGTATTTGGATAAATATGGGTACTATGGCATAGCCTATTTATCTTTTTTTCTATTAGATAAATTATTCTATATTTTGAACAATTGATCTACATATTATAACCTAGAGAATGATAATAGATTGAATATTTTCCTTCCTTGTCTTTGTTATCTTTGTGTATTCAAGGCTATTTGTCAAATTTGTGAATACTTTCATACTTATTTCAGTCATAAAATTTCATATGTGGTATTATTTTACCCTTTTAAGAGATTGTTTGATTAAAAATAAACAATCTTATTCCTTATATGATAAATGCACAATATTACCTTTGGTTTCATATTTACATGATTTTGTGCTCTAATATATCTAAATATATTTATTGTTATGTTGTGTTCATACAAATAAAGCATTAAAATCCACTATAAAATTTTGGAGAAATCACCATTTCTAGTTCTACAAATTCATTTCTAAATCTCTTTTCCTCATAGTTAAACCCTAGCTTAGAAATGATATCATTAAGAAGTGGAATTTCCACATGAACTGGTTATTTATTCGTTACACTAAACTTAGTGGAATGAATATGGCCTTCTTCAAAGGTTAATCTCAATTCACCAAGGTTCTATAGTATAGAGGTGATCCCATTAAATCATTATATTTTTGTACAACATGATACAACATAAGGATGGGTGCAAAATCTATGTGATAACAATTATATGAGACATCTAAATAGTTTTGGAATCTATGACATACAACTATGACATTAGAGAAGAACTTAGGAATATTTGAGATACATTTAGAGGTAGATTTTGATTTAGCTCTCTTACAATCATAGTTATCAAATATGATCCAAGACCTAATCCACCTCCACCTAAGGAAAAAGTGGAAAATAAACCACCAATCAAGGTACTCAATAAAGGTAGAAATCCACCTCACAAATAATCTCCCATAGTGAGTAGAGAATAAGACACTAGTATGCATCCTCTATAGTTTGATTCAGATAAAGATAGGCCTCATTATATCTTATTTACATTATTAGATGGGAGGATGATCACACTTCCTCCTAATCATTCATCATCATTTGCATAAAATAAGAAGTAAAAAATATTATAATTATCATCAAATCAATAGAAATTAGGATAATAAATGTTGTGCACTAAAAGATTTTATTGACTAGGATGTCAATAGAGGAATTGTAACATTCACAAAGGGGGAATTGAGGTATCCTACATATTATCCTATATTGCATTCCTGTATGACTGTGTTATCCTAGGACACTCCTTTCAAAGTACAGCTGGTTACTCATCATATGACCCATGTGGTTTGTAGGACACCTACTTATGTGAGATCTCATGTACCTTAGATTGAGTAGAGATGAAACTAGTTCAAAGAGATCAACCTAATTATAACATGGAAACAAAAAGGAAAACAACTCAACCATTGATTTTAGTATGATAACTAATTAAGATATTTTGAGATATTACAAATAATATAACATAATATTATTATGACCACCAATTAAAAGTTTTACAAGATACATTACACATCAAAGCATAGTTTTAGTATGACATCTAATTAAGTTATTCTCTATATATTTTATAAAACTGGTTACCACCAATACAACATGATCAATATCAGTTCATGAGTGTATTTATACACCTACATAACATAAGTAGTATGGTTACTTATTTACTCTTTCGTCAGGATTTAGACAATGCATAATGTATTCACATGATTAATACTAACATATAATATGATACTTCCATGTCATAAATTCTAACAACTAACATTTCCAATCAAATATCAATATCTACTCAACATCTATATACAAATAAAATCAACTATCACTATGTAATAAATCATACACCATTCCATATAAACACATAAGCCACAAATATAATCAAGCATCTACTCAAAAAAACAATGCCACAATTAAAATATCATATAACATGATGTCCATATATCAACAAATACATGTGTGTTTATGTATTGAAAAAGTTTTTATATAATGCTACATAATCACTCAATAATAGGATATTGTTCGCCATGACCAACCTCACCACCTTTACTCTAGTATACATACACACTAGATCTTGATGTTATCACATACCCTCTAGACCTATATTGAGACCTACACCTTTGATATATAAATCACAACATTGATAACTTAGCCAACACCTCTACATTCTCACATTGAAGATGAATATAATCATATACTATCCTACTACTTTCCCCACCTAGACTATTGAGTGGGGGAATAACTTAGCTCTCAAACTCTACATGTACCTCAACTCTTTCCACTGCTACCTTCCTATATGTTATGATGGTAATGCTCATTTAATCAATAAAATATGCATAAGTACCTAAAACCTCTATATATTTCTCCACTATCTCATCATCCACAAAATCATTAAGAATGTGTCATGTAATCTTTCATTATTTTTATTTAATAATAGTTTCCTAATATTCATCATCTCCTACACTTATGCACACAAAAAAAATATTATACATTTAATCAATAATCAATTTCTAAAAAATCAATTATACCAATATACAATAATAACATACCTCCAATTTCTCTAATAGGCACTGGATCTAGGGCATCCTCCATAATGAACCTATATATATATATATATATATATATATATATATATATATATATATATATATCATCCATACCATAATATGTAGGCATTTATGGAATACACATTATCCATATCTCATACCTCTATCACCATATCTCTCTCTTTGTCACTAGAACCAAAGGCAACTCAATTTGTATAGCTCTCACTCTACTACCTAGACTCATAAGGGCTTGATTACTCACCCACACCCATGGTGTAATGGGCACATCTTGCATAAAAAAAACTACCACATAACCCAATCATACTATAATATCTCAAAAATAATTTCCCTTGATCATGAATCCAACACCTCTCCCTAATCCATCTCAACTAAGTCCCATTCTCATGCCATTCATGAAATTTTCTAGATGGTCTCCAAATAATATCCCCAACTATGAATCAGTCTAACACCTAGTAATAGTGCATCATGCTCATTAAATATTTGGGGCCCATTCCCATCTAACTCTAGATAAATACATGGTGGTGTTCCCAATATATATGTGTAAAATCCTTTGATCTAACTAGCATAAAATTCTCATAATCCCAATAATGTAATAATGTTAATGACCAAGTTCTACCACTAATCAATTCCTAAGTGAAGCATTATAAATCACAATATAGGTGGGCCAATATGGTACATACCAAAGATTATATAGTGACATGATCCACTATATCCTAAATAGTACTATGTATCCTATATGTAATGGACACATCACTACTATCAACCATAACAAACAAAGATAATAACACTACTATAAACGTATGCAATATAAAAACATCAACTCTAAAAATAATAGACTATAACACATCGCTACTACTCCCCTAATGATGCATCCCCATAAGTATGGCCAAAAAATACCTTGAGGATTGATCTATGGCTATTTATCCAAGTACCTCCTATAATAACACTCATTGACTATGAATAGGTAACATCAATATCCTAAACACATCCTAAAAATTAATCATCTCTCTAGTGGGAAGTTAAAATTAAATGTGTCATCCTTTCACCACTCACATAGTGTTTTCATCATGTTATAATCCCATGGCATTGGTTTTATGATGCCACTACTACTCTCTCATCATCCATCAAGGATAGCCCATATAGACACTCATTATTTGACCCTCCAAAGCTCTATAATACATATATCTACCTATAAAATACCCAAAATATGAGATGAACATCTCTAAATATCAAATATACATGCTAAAATAATCAATAAATGTAATTTTAGGTCAAAATTTTCACTACTCTATCCTATAGGATGATAACACTGCTAATAAGACTGTAGTGCTAGATAATATCATGGTTCATAGATAGTATTGTGACACGCTTGGACACTAGATTTTTCCTTATAATGATAGCATAGTTCCTATAAAATCCCCTATTATAGAAAAATTTCCATAAAAATGATATAAAATTCAAGTAAAGGCTAAAACACATGGAAATGATATAATCCTTATTGGTCCAACCTCTTCGTCCACTCGAATCATCACCTCGACCTCCTTTTAATGAGTAATGTTATCACCTCATCTTTTTGTCATGATTTATTGTCTTAGATTAATAATTATCTAAAAATTTATAAATTTAAATGATTTTAAACTCAATCAATCTAATCTATTTAAACCATGATTTTGTAAATGCTAGCTACCTAAGCTTGGACCCACATGCACATTTCTCCAACTATTACTAAAATCTTACAATCATGATATCTCAAGAACCATAGCTATGATTACCAATCCATTTCTTGTGTGAATAATTTTATTATAGTATACCCTACACCATATCACTTTCAATTTTACCCAACAAAATTTCTTTTACAAATCACAAAACATATATTTCCTTAACAAGCTCATTATATACCACATGTCTATCTTGGTCTCATTCTATAAATAATTTTTTGACAATTATTAATACAATAAATCCCTAATCATCTTATCAAAAATAAATAATCACTAACATTCTTTTCAATATCACTTTTGGTTTGATATGTTTACCCCAATTTTATCTCTCTCATCAAAAGGGGACATACATACACTATTCATACTAATATAGTGACTTGGATACTCAGGCTTATATACATATATACACATATTTACTTAGATACTTAGACTTATATATACAAATACATAAATTATTTATTTATAAACTTAGATATTTATATAAGTAAATATATATTTTGACTCATTTTTCTAGGGTTCCACAGTTTTATCATATATTGGTTCATATTATCAAATTTTATGTAAGATTATAATACATTTAGAAACTTAGATTATGACTATGAGGGCATGTACATAGTACAAAATACATATATATACGTTAATACATTTGTTACATAGATACATTACATAGGTATTAGGTTTGGAGGCATTATGTAGGGCACATGTTCTCAATCTCATAGGATTTCACCAAGTTATATAGATGAAATAGAAAATTATACCATTTTCTATGTTCAAATCACTAGATTACACTCAATATATTACTAATATTTCACCAAATTTAGTAATATATACATCTATAGTGCTTGATCCATAATTCTCACCATAACCATATTACACCAGTTTTTGTAGGACATAGATCAGACATCAGTTTTGATCTCCAAGCATATCTCTTCTCAGACTTAGTTTCATATCAAATTGGGGATGAGCATGGATTATTTATCCATATTTATAGATTACTTCTTAGACTTAGTTCACATATAAAATAGGGGTAAATAAGGTGTTATTTCTCATAATTTATTTGATTAGTCATATTCAATATAGGGGACACCCACATTGTGTATTTTCTCTTCATATACATCATTCTAATTCCTAATCACTTCTCTATCTAAGGAGTGGGATAGGTTAGAGATATTATATACTCTAAATGGGTTGATCACACAATTAAGTATAGGTATACATTTTATTTTCATTTAATCCATTAATTTCAATCAATTTCATTAATATATTAAAACGGAGTTAAATTTACACACCTTAATTTGGTCAAGAAAACATAAATATTATTTCCTTTTTATCTCTTTGACATGAAGTTATTAATGATGAATGCATATTGTTCACACGTCACTTTGGTATTTTGATGTCAATATGGTCCTTATTATGACTTATTTTATCTATTCTTCACCCTCAATAATCTCATGTCATGCCTTTTCTAGTCATAGGTTCCCCTAGCCTATTTATCTCAATTATAACCCATTTTTTGCACACAAGACAATAGCATGGTCTTAGATAGGAGTGCCTAGTTCCATTGTCCACCTTAATTCTATTATCCAACGGTCATGTTTTTTAACTTATTTTAGGTTCTTACCTTCCTTTAGGTCTCTTATGATTTTAGTTATATTTTTACATTGTCATCCTACAAATAAATGTCTCATATTTAAAATAAAGTTTGTTCTATATAGAGTTTCACAAAACATTCGTATGCTGGAACTTACTAATTTGGCACATAATTACAAAAAAAGTAGTCAATAGTATAGCTCAAAATTCTACATATTTACTCAACATTAGACATAGATATGCACATTTGATCAAAATAAGGGCCTAACTAAAGGTCATTCTTGCATACTATCCACATTCAATATACACATTCCCTAATGGAGAAATACATTTTATTTGAGACCTTTATAATTGGAGTTAATGTAGATAGCATCCAAAATAGTAGGGTCATATGTTTTTCAGTCATAACATCTTATGGCCTTGAATTTTTCCCTTCCTCTTGAATTTGATTCCATTATTGTTTCATGTGTACAGGTATTGATTAGGGATTTTAAGAAGGATAAGCTATAGAGTGACATAAAATGATTATAAAAAATTCTTGAGGATGCATATAGAACCTAGAAAACCTACCACAACCATCTTAGAAGTTTTAGGGCTCCTATCCACCAAAAGACAATAGAAAAGTGCCCTTTACCATTGACACATCTTGATATAGTCCAGCTGACTATGCTATTGACTTGAGACATGTGGAATTATAATTTTATAATGAAGCTACTCCTGACTATTCTTCTAATGTTTTCCAACATTACCATCACCCAATGAAATGCATTTTTTTAGATAAGTTAATTTTCTCCTTTATACTTGTTATTTAGAGTAAATAAATTAAATGAGTTAATTATAATATTTACTTTCATTTAACTCCTTTACTTAGATATTTATAAATCTATGATTTTCTCTGTTAATTATTAAAACTATAAACCACTAATGTTTAGTTAAGCCCACATAGGCATTAAATGTTCTAACATAAATTTCTAGTTTCTATTGTATAGGTTATAACATTTATTTCGATTAAAAATTAATATTTAATTAAATATTTGTATTTGCCTAAAAAATATAAATTTTATTAAAAAATTTCATGGCATTTTAAGTTCATATATAAAAATTTTAGGTTTTTGAATTTGATAGATTTGATTCCTAGGCAATCTTAGGAACATGGTTGTTCATCTCTAGATCTAAAATTGGTGCACTTGGGATCTAGGAATATAAAGAATTATTTTTAAATTTAGATTAAATTTGGTGAATTAGTTGATTTATTAATAGTTTATAAGGCTAATAAAGGTTAAATACATGTCTTAAAAGGTAGATTACAGAAGGATAGATCTTAGGAGACCATTAAGAGATATTAGAAACAATAAGTACAATGAGATGTATTTTATTTGGATTCACATTACATATGTGAATTGAGTCTTTTTTCTTGTTTTTCATTATTTATTATCTTTAGGTGACTATTTTTAAGATTACACAACTAAAATAGGTTGAGTTTATTAGTTTTTTCCTTTCTTGAAAATAAAACTTTAACTGAATATTATAGAGACCATTACGAGTATGGCATCTAATGAGGCTATTTTTCATATAAGATGAAAATGGTAAAAATATTTTAAAATAAATAAAATATTTTAAATAAGTAAGTATTGCTTCAATCTTTCAATATTTTTATCATATTGAGTTTATCCAAGGTTTGTCTTTTATTATCTCTCTGTGGATATTATGTTTGTTTCCTTCTCTTGCATATTTACTATTGATATTTTTGTGTCAAAAAACCTTGTGATTTATAGGATACCTATAAAATTTTAAATCTTTATAATGGCCTAAGTACTCTTTTTCAAGACACAAGTAGAAACTAGAGATTTACTAAACCTCTACTTTCCTACCTACCAAATCCCAAGCAGAAATCAGAGTTCACATTACACTTTATAACTTTGAAAAGATGAAAGGTGTAATGAAAACTCTACTTCCTACTTTTCATTAAGACCATTCATGTGTTAAACATTTTACTCAGACTTGTCTAGATTTTTGTAATTACTTTAGGTTTTTTCTAAAATCTAGGGTTTTCATCAATTATATTAAACCCATGAATATTCCCAAAGTCTTATTTATCCCCACTTAAATCTAGGAGGATATCCATTTTGTTTTATCATGTTGAGTTATCTATTGAAATCTAACTAGAAATTACAAACCATATACCTTTCAATCCTTTGGTTAGAGTTTTCAACTTTTTTTTACACCCTAAAATCTCGATGATGATTTAGTCAAACTTTGTAAGTGTTTTTGAAAAATAAAACACCACTGACTTTTTGTTGGGTTTCAAAGTTAATATTACATATAATATTCCCATTGGAGTAAAACCCATACATAAGCATAACAAATCTCCACTAGGTTTAAATAAAAAATCTTACTTGTAATTGTAAACTAGAAGACCGACCAACTACATAGTTGGTTTTCTTCACACATTTTCCTAGTGCATACGTTTGGATAGGAGATCAAGTTTAAATCAAAGGGACCTATTATCCATTCTATCTTGGATTCTAATTTCAATTAGATAAATAAAATTGACCTAGGCCATATATACCTAGATGACTTATAGACTAGGGTCAATGCAAAATTCAAACATGACTAGATTTAGAGCATATATGAAAGTGGTTTACCTCAAGATGCAGCCTTCCCATTATTAGTGTAAATCCATAAGCTTGTGCTAAATATGGACAATCATTATGATGCAGATAAAATAGAAGTAAAAAATGATAAGGTTGAGAAAATTCTAAGGCTAGATCTAGATTTTATTGATATTGTGTTTTTAATCTTGGAGTTTGAGATTTATATAGATATTACTCCTAACTCCTCCAAGAAATTTTATTATGAAAACACCTGAGCCTTTTCATGAATTATAAACAAATATTGGTTAAAGGTATCTAAAGCTTTAATCTCAAGAATTCATAATAAAATGAGTAGAATAGAATTCAGAGATGAGGTAGGAGACATCATTTTACTCTCACAAATAGTTATAGGAAGTACAAATACAAAGAACTACCAAGATTGGATGTACTAGTATATATGGGTAATCCAAAAGAATAAAAAATGCATTCATTGGGCTTAATTGATCAGTGATTCCATCCATATAAAATTGATGGATGTTTAAACTACTTTAAAACTCTACATAACCTCCTACCTCATCTATGCTTTAGAAAAAGGAAAGGCATTCATACGGTTAAACATAGTGTTGAATCAGGTTAACATAATTTTTAATTACTATCCTGATCTCACTTTTGATGGAAGTAAAAAAAAATCAAAAGATTTAATGATTCCTTCATATAATAAATAATAACTATGTTTGAAAACCAACTAGGGAAGATAAGGTTTTTTTATGCTACAATGATAGAAATTGCAAATTTTGGATCATACTTCATCTAGTTCCCCACATTTTCATATATCATAGTTTCTATTTTTAGTGGGTGTCCTTATACCCTTCCCAAGGATGTCACTAATATGTGGGTCCTAATATAACTTGTAAGATAACTAGTGTAAACCCAAAATTTCTTATCAAGTAGGTACAAAATAATCATACACTTCCCTGTCATAATATTGCCCTTCTTTATCCAAGGCTAAATGTGTAGAGGTAGAGATGAATTACATGACTTTAAGAACTCTTGATGCTAATACATTTTTGATGTTATAGGTTTTGTTTCTCATCTATTGGGTTCCTTATTTTCTCATATTACCTTTCATGAAGATTATTAGGAGGACATGCAAGATGAGGAAGAGGTTAGGTATGGGATTATTATAGGATAACCCTTGAACAAATTAAGAACTATGATATGGAAACAATACCAAAATATTTTAAATATGAGGAACAACTAGTGGATAGGGTATATTATGATAATCATATCTACCACCAACCCCTTCCTCAAGTCAAGTTGTCTACACATGAATCCTTATCTTTATTAGACATGACTAGCCCAATTATTAACAAAACTTTTAAATGGTTAAGAATTAAGGGGTGAAGATAAAAAAAAGGTAGCCTAAATAACATAGATATGTTTAAAAATGCAAAGGAGAAAGGGGTAGAGGTAGAAGAAATAAAGGGTTATATCAATGTCACTAAAGTAGATCAGGTAGTGGGACTAGTTGTCTCACACAAGGGAAATAAAAAATAGATGGCCAAAAGGGTCACTTCCAATAGAAATTGATAATAACACAACCACTATACCAAACACTACCAGTTTCTACAAGGGATTCAAATAATTTAACCCCTCCTTTTCTACCATCTAACATATGTTAATAGTTTCTTTCCCATCTATCTCACTAGTACAAGTTATCCCTTTAGTAGTAAGCTAATCAAAATAGTTGGTTATCCTAGCTTCACCTTCACCTCCCTCTTTCATAATCACTTACACCTCATCCCATATATATAATACCACCCCATTAAGAACCAACACCACCCATAAATACATTAATGTTGACTCAATCATTCTAACTATAGTCCCACTACCCACCATAGCCCTTGGGTTGATAATAGTTTCATATTCATATTTTATCACACTACCCACTACTTCTACTCTAGTAATTATAAGCACACTACTAGATTATTTTACTACCTTGGATACCATACTTCCACAAGTTCCCTTGTTACCTCTACAAATGCATACCATTCTACCAATGTCTCTTTAAGCTTCCCCACCCCTTGGAAGCACATCCACTCAACCCATCTAAGTATCCTCATGTTTCAAAACTCTCACCTTGAGCCAAAATCCCACCAAGGAGGTGGAAATAGATAACTTTATTGATATAACTATGGCTAGTCAACCCACCAATGGGGTCGAGACATCTATATCATCAATCAAAGACTCAATGGCAATGATAGTGTTAGATACAAAACTTGTTACTATAACTTCTAATGTGGCATCTTTAATCACATATTCACAAGTAATAGTTGTCATTAGAATATGACAAGATTAATTGATACCCACTCCTAGTTGGCTTGCACAATCTATGTCCAAGAAGAAGAAATAAATGATATCTCCTAACACCCTATATTTTGGTCTATTGAAAGCATATAAATGACCAAAAAGAGGTCCAAAGACCATTTCTAAAGTCTCTTATTATGAAACAAGGGAAAAGTATGTGGAGATAGTAATTACCCTACCTAGCAAACAAAAAGAATATTTAGTGATGGGTGATTATCATATATCCAAGGTACACCTTGGTCATCTAACAAGAGAAGGATTGAAACATGATGTACAAACAAGAATAAGTTTTCTCTTTGAGAAAATAGATAATGATAAGGTCACTAATTATGATTTGAATAACAAGGTAGAATAGTTGACTACTACCTTCAAGAGGGTCATAAACCTAAAACATCCTCTTGAATCAACCCAACAAACTCAATTTACCCCTCAATTACCTAATAAAGAGACATTTTATATAATGATAGAAATTATCACAATGGGTAGAGATATAAAGGATTGGGCTAGAGAGCTAATTATATGTAATTAGAAATGCATCATGTCTATAAATCAATCCTAACTCAAAAAAGATAGATCATACCATACACTTCCAATTGGGGATACATTAGATAATCAAGAACATGACCAATATGGAGATCCACTAGACCCAATTAGGGGACCTCTTATCACAATACATAATGTTATGGATGGTTATAAATCATCCATTCAAGTAAATTCATGCAATAACCCTAGCTAGGTCATATGTTATAAAGCCTCCATTTAAGCAAATTCATGTAATAACCCTAGCTAGGTCATATATTCTATATTCACTAAACTAATAATAAGTAAAGTAAAGTATAATAAATTGATCACCAAATATTACAACACAAAGTGGGGGTAATAAAAATAAAAGCAAACATACATAAGAGACATATACTCACATCAATGTATATGGAATCCTAATGCATGGAAGAGAAGTATAAATTCATATCTATCTACTCTTACAAAAGAGGAACAAAGTTAGGAATACTTACCTTTGAAGATGAACCTATTGAGCCTCAATCTCTCCCTTGGCAAAGGTGATTTTCAAGATGTTGTTATTGTATGTAAGGATGATAAGGATAAATAAGATCTAGGTTACAAAACCTATCAATACATTTAAAAGACTCCTCCACAAAATAATATCCATATCTCCAAATAAAATATGAAACTCTAAGTTTTCTCTTCAAGTAGAATGGTCAATAAATATATCTACAATATCTCTTACTTATTCTTTTCTCTAAATAATGGGGAAATTATTTTGTGTATATATAGGTGGATTTAAACCTAAGCCCTTCTAAATATTTTAGTTGATAGGGTTGAAGCAGTCAACCTATTATAGTATTAGACAAAAATTCACTAGGTCATGGGATAGGTTGTCCAAGCGCTGACCTAGACCCTAAATGAATTTCACATAAAACTATATAGGGTTAACCCAGTTGACCTAGTATAGTAAAGATAAAAAAATGGGATAAGGTTAGGAGATTGGGGATAAAAGGTAGGAAATGACTAGAGAGTGTGTAATGGAGAATAAAAAGCTTAAGGATAAGGTTTTTAGGAGATAAGTGTGTAGATAATAAGTGGAAAAAGGGACAACAATATTATAAGGCACTAATGGTATACCCACCCCTTTTTTAATACACCACTTAAGGTGTTCACTTAAAGATATTAAGACAAAATGGGTTCCTTCAAGATACAGAGCATTAGTAATCGATAAAATTTTGAAAATATTATGTGTATACATATGCCCCAGTCAAAGATCATAATGTGTTACATGAGTGCAACACAGGATGGTGCTTAAGAATAAAACATAACACCGATGCTAAGTAAAAGGTAGGGAAGAGAAAATAAGATAAATTAAAGGATAGAGTTGAAAAATACATACCTTTACTTACCTTAGTGATGTAGATAATTAACTAAACTAAGAGAGAAGTGAAGGTGTCCAAATATGAATAACATTAGGTGAACTTGTAGATATTGGTGCCAAAAATAGTCAAAAGTAAATTTTTTTTAATATAGGCATATAATAGTGAAAAATAATCTCTTCGATGTCATGATTCCATAACATTTTATGGTTCAAAAAATGGGTTAGTTAAAATGAAGATATGAGCAAAATAAAAGATCTAATGGAAAATATTTGAGAGGTAAAAAACTATGAATAGTAAGTTTAAATAGGGTGAAATTGAAGACAATTATTATTTTTGACTTATGGGTGAGAGAGAAAGATCCCTAAGAGACGAAACGAGCTAGGATGGTGAGGAGATGATAGTCAAGATGAGAGGGACTCCCAGTGGTGGAAGTGGGTGTAGCACAGGTAAGCAACTAGGAATCTCAAACTTATTTTTAAATATTTTATTAAAATTAAGTATTTTATATAAATTTTTAATTTAGAGAAATTCTAAGAATTGAAATCAATGTGAAAAATTTTCTATGTGTATTAGAAACCAAATAGGGAAATGGGTTTAAAGGGATTAGAATAATAACTATCAGAAAGCATTTATTACTGACAATGAAAGGGGTCGATAGGTAAAAATAACTAGGTTGACCCAATTGACCTAGTAGGTTGAAAATGGGTTAAATCCACACTAATAAATTAGTAGGTAGATGTCAACTTAGTATGTTTTCTAGACTACCGATGTAGTACAAGACTACTAACCCAGTAGAAAAATCCACTATGATGACTTACTACTAAGGGGGAAAAAGTAAAGGGTCTAATTAGTTTGTTAAGTCAACTTGGTCAAAATGAAGGAAATTTGGTCAACCTAATGTTTGACTAAGTCACTATAATAGTATATATATGTATGAAATAGGTTGAAAAAGTGATAGAAAGGCCTATAATGGCCTACTAAGCACTAAAATGGTTGAGTAGGCTAGAAATAGGTCAAATAGATAAAAATGAATAAATTAAAGTAAATTAGGTTTATTTTTATTAAAATATGAAAAGAATGTGTTTTGATCATAAATGACATGGAGGATATAGTACATATGTTATTATTTTATGGTTTTAGGGTGTCTAAGACTTTGGTGCTTGGTGGATGCGACATGGCTTCTAGACCTCTTGGATTAATTATTAGCTAAGGATCGATCATGATTGGTTACATTAGGTCTAGGAGGGATTGTAGTGATGTGTCAGATCTCATTGAGTTTACATTTGATATTCATGTTCCTAAGAGCTTGAGAATGATTAACTAATACATTTAGGTGGGAGTTGGATTAAGATACGATTGAGGTGGGTATCACCCTAGAGGATGTCCATGATATACTTGGACTACTAATAGGAGGTATGCCCATAGTCATAGGAGTACCATATGGATAAGAGGAGAGGAGAGCCTTAGCCATATAGGTGATGGCCTCAAAGAGGATATATCTTGGGTTGAGAGTTAACCTATTCAACATTTATACATCTCATTATATATATATATATATAAGGTGTTTATAGGAATTATGATAACATGGACTGGTTGAGTATGATAGGCAATAGATAGAGAGGAGATGGATGTTGGTACATGAGTGCTAGAGGTACCACCACTAACACTATAGTAGGAGGAGAAATTGACATCTCATATGCACCATAAATAGAGACACTAGTAGTGGGAGAGAGTAGAGATGGAGGTCATCCTAGATAACCCATCAAGTAGGCCAAGATAGACTTGGGTGATAAAGGTACCACTCAGGCATAGCTTGAGATAAACATGAGTGGTGACCCTAAGATTTACTTTTGGGAAGTGACCTATGGATGAGGTACTTAGAGGACATGATGATGGAGATACCATGATCGGTAGTCATGCATATGGTGAGATAGTAGTAGGAAACACATAGACAGGTAATAATAGATGGTTTTGAAATTTTCTTAAGTTATTTGAGATATAATATATATAGATAGATTTTGAGATATATCTATGATCTAATATCTATCTAGTTTAAATTTTTTAGATCCTATGGAGGAGGAAAGTAGATGTATATCCTAAGTGATGGGAGAACTCCATGAGATCTTTGATAAGGCATTGGTGCCATATACCTAGTGACACTAGAGGATCTTATGATTGAGTCTACCCTATGGATCTAGTTTAGACTAGTATGAGAGGTTATGAGGTGAGTATGGGCATGTAGGGAGGAGCCAAAACCATTAGTAGGGGTTAGAGTGGGAGAGACATAAGCATGGTAGGTATTTTCTTAGGAGAGAGTCACATATATGGCTACCATGAACTAGATGGAATAGGTACATGCCCAGTTAGCATAGGTATAGGCCTAAGTGTCTAACCATAGGGGAAAGTGACACTAATAGGTATGAGATCGTAGAAAATCTCTTTATAGTGTAATGTTCATAGGGGATATTCTGAAGCATATATGGTAGTGTGGATAGGCCACAAGATAGACATGATAGATCCCATCCTTAGAGCTAAGATGATGTATATTATTATACTTCATATTAAAACACATGATGTATATATGTATATCTTATTTTGGTAGTTGGATGTTGATTTTATGTGTTTGAATTATGGTTGTGGTGTTGGATGCTTTGATATATCTATTTCTAGCACATGTATTTATTTATTGTGGTATATATTACATGAAATATATGAGTTGTGGTTTTTTTTCTAGCATTATGTAGGATACATGTATGGTTAAAAAAATAGGCAAAAAGACTTGGTAAAATATAATAAATAAATAAAATGTACTACACACTATTTCACATTGGGATATGTGTAATAAGAATAAAATGACTTAGTATAAGAAACCAAAGGGAGGTAAACAAGATGGTAAAAAGTTAGTTTTTAAATGAAAATAAAAATTAGCACCAAATTAAAATAAGATCACATTAAATCATGTTGGGAATTATGAAAATAATGCAATAAAGTGGGAATCATGTAAAAGAATAATGGTATAAAACAAATCAATTAAGTCAATCAATCATAATAAATCAAGTTGGGAAGTCTAAGATAAAAATAAAATTGGCAAAATTGGTCTTAAATTTATCCCACTAATTCAAGCTAGGAAGTATGAAAATTTCAAGAAATGGTTGGATTCTTACATACATTCAAAAAATAAGAAGATAAAAGTGAAAGAGAAATGAAGTAAGAATAGAACATACTAAATCAATATTTAAAGAATATTAATGAAGTGTAACATCATAATCAAGCACATCTTATCTCATATTTGACACACGTAATTTTGTTGTGACTTGGATTATTAGAGAATTTTGTGAGGAAAGCCAGGTCTTATCCATGGTCTTACACTAAAAATCACAAATGGAACACCAATGGGGTGGCATAGATGTGAAAATATGTTAAAAATGGTATATTGGTAATAGGAATGTAAAATCTTGGTAATTTGTGAGGAAGGCTAGGTCCTATCCATGGTCTTATAATGTAACTCACAAATTAAATATCTAAGGGAGTGATCAGTGAAAAAAATAATATTTCTCAAGAGGAGATATGAGAAATGTAGTAAGTGAAAAAGGGAATATAAAAAACATAACATAGGCATCTCATGAGAAGACCTTATGAGATAAGAGGCATACTAAGGAAATGAAAAGACACTATGTGACTAGTGACCATCAATGTACACAAGAAACCTATTCATTATAGACATAAATATATGTAAGTAAATAAGTGTGCTACTAAGATATACTCATGAAGGTAGATTGGTACAAGAAAAATAAATGGACCTACCTTCTCATGGTGTGTTCCACATTCCTTAAGACCCTTTATAGATTCATTAGTCTATTGTGAAGATTGGGTACTTTCATGAGAAAGTAGGTAGAACTAAAAGATTTTTTTATTCTTCTTTTCTAATATACTAGCTTATCACACCCTAATGAACCTTGAATCTATTGTGAGGCCAACTATGGAGCTTGAGCTTCAACTAGAATAAGGAGATGTGATTCAAATCATGTCTTTTAGTGTAATTTGACTTTTAAGGTTTTTGAATGTTTTTGCCTTTTGAATCATTGCCTTTTGTTAAATGATTTGGATTTTGAATGTTTTTAGGCTTTTTAAAGATTCCTCCTCCACACAGACTTAGAATGACTAGTCATGAGAGATATAATGATACACACTAATAAGTTTTAGGCTCAGGCTAAAGTAAGCTAAGTGACCAAAGACAAGACTGACTAAAATAATTAGGCTTAACAATGAACCATAATGTTATCTCAAGTCTCAACAATGTATATGCTTAGTTTAAGAAAAGGGAATAAATGGAATAAAAGAGATCCAAAGTGGATTGGTGAATGGATATTATAATGTGATTAATTTTTTTCTAACTTATCACATGGTAAAGAAGGAATGACTAAAGGGAACAAGGTTTGTATAACCAAGTCATAATGATAATTATCTATGTCTATAGAGATAAGAAAAAAACAATCATTAAAAATGAACACGGGAGTTTTTTTCAAGAAATAAACTTAAGAAGAAAAATAAAGAAATGATAAAGAAGACATCCATAAGAAACACATAAAAGATAGTGTAATAAATATAAAGTTGGAAATTAAAGTCCCTATTTAAGATAAATAAGAATTTGACACAATGTCAAATGATATAACAAAAATAGATAAAGATAATATTAGAGCACACATTCAATCCAAATGAAAATGTAAGAACACCATGCATGTGTTCATAAGTACTAATAGATTTGTCCACACACATTATCTATAACATCTGATAAATCTATATGAAGTTGGATGTAAATTAGAGCTAATATTTCATCTATATTCAATAAAAATTGGGAAAATACTTCTTGTCTAATCTCTTCAACATAAAAGGTAGGAATGGTTGATGGATATTTTTGAGAAGGGATATTAGGAATGTAATTCTTATGAGAATACATGGGAATGGAATCTACAAGAGATGAAGGGATCATCAGTGGGGAAGGATCCATAGGTAAGGGACTCATATGTGGAGAAGGATCGATAGGTGAGGGAAGGTCCATGGGTGAAGGATTCATAGGTGGAGGAATAGGAGGTGAATAAAGGACCATAGAAGGGGATAAGATAACAAGAGGTAGAACCATGGGGGAAGAATTGGGAGCCTTATTATGGGAATGACTGATGGGAGGAATGTTAGAAGGTGAAATAATAGTTAAAATATGATATTTAATGTGTTATTAAAGGATGTGGCAATGTTCAATATGATGGGTTCCATATTGGCTCCAAAGATAATACACATCTCCATACTTAATAATATACCTAGGTAGTACCTTTGGGGGAGGTATGACCTTGTCTAATGACTATGGGGTAGAAGGATGAAAAGTGTTAATATATTATCATAGCGTATGACAATGCGTAAATGAATGGTTATATATGTTGTGAAAGAATTAGATACACTTATGAGTATTTGTGGTAGAGGTAATCATAGGAGGAGGTGTAACCAAGGTATAAGGAGCTTGGGAAGTCTCATTGGCCCATTTAGTGATCAATGGATCCATCTATGGTAAAAGAAAAAAACCATCACTAAGAGAAGGTGGTGATGGTGAAGGGATAGAGCTAGGCTTGATATAAGGAGTGATTAGATTAAAATGAGGAATAAATTTAGATAAAGTGGGAGTAGGAATGGGATCCAAAGTGGGATGGGGTATAGAAAATTTAGAAAGAGAGTTTCACATATTTTAGGGATAATCAAGTTATAAGGGTTACGGTACCTAGTAAAGTGATAGGGTTCAGTCATAACATAATCCATAAGCATATCCCTATAAGGTTATTCATAAATTAGAGGTGTCAGTACCATATCTACCCTATGATAAAGATAAAAAATGATAAAATTAAGAAATATAAATGATGGAATATGGGAATATACATGAAAATATTGAAGCAAAAAAGAATGATAATGAATAATCTCAACATGATAGGCCTGAACAAGACTACCTAAAAATGGATTGTCTAAGGAATAACCATCATCATAATTAGGTGTATGAAGATCAATAACATAGGTAAGGATGACATTATCATTTGATGAGGTGTTATGAATGGAATTATGAGTATTAGTTAAGACAAATGGGATGCCATCATAAGGTGGTTTGCGATAATGAGGTTGTAAAGAAGTGAGAAGCTGAGAAATGAGATAAGGTGAGAGATCAAAAGTTTTAATCTTGATATTGATCTCATCAAGCTCATCATATTTATAATTAAGGAGGTTAGGGGGAATATTTATAATGAATGTGGGATGAATATTATAACCTTGAGAGAATTGATGGGAAAGGTGAATCTTTGAGACTCACAAAATGGAACATTGCGTAAAGGTTCAAGAGTAGGAATCTTGAAGACATTATGGTCTTGGAATTATTCAAAATTCTAAGGGTTAGTGTCACCTTTAATCCTATATATATATCTCCATTATGAGGGAATCTAATGCATTGGTAAGAGAAAGAAGCAACTTATCTCATACAATGAGTCCATAGACTACTAAATAGAATGTTGTAATATAGAGGAAAGTTAAATATCATCACCTTCAAATGAATGGTGACATGTGGGACACTAATGGGAAACCACACACAACCTAAGGGAATAATTTTATTTTGATCATATCCTTGAAATGTGTTTCATGTTGATTTGAGACTGCATTCATAATAGCTAAGGTTTTTGATAAAATCAAGAGAGGCAACATAGGTTCAATAACCCTTGTCAATCAAGGAATGATTAACTTGGATATCACTAATTTGGACACTAATGAATAGAGAAGGATCATTAACATGAATTAGAATCTCATCAAGAATAATAAAAGTGATGAGAAACTTTATATAGAGATAAGTGTCCATTATTTCATCAATATGTATGGACATCTCTTAGTATTGTTGCAATATGCTATCTTTATATCCATATAAGGTTGCTTCACATCCTACTAGGGGAGGAAGAGGGATGTTCATATCAAAAAAAAGTTGCATAAGGTGGTTTTGATGATGAAAAGAGGTCCTCATAAGCTAAATAAAGGGAATTTGAGATAGGATATTAGTGATTTCTATGATGGGGTCCCACTTCATCATAACCCATAAGAAGGTTGTTACAAATATGTGCATAGTGTTGAAGGAGGTCCTCAAAAGGAAGAGCTGAAGTATATTGGAATTTTTGTTGATAAGAAGAAGAAGGCTTAGAAAAAGGTTTAAACTATGTTGAGAATCTAAATTAGTTGGTGTATTTTAGTTTTGAGAATTTTTAGAAGTGTTGATCAAATATTGAGTGTCATTAGTGCTAGGTAAAGAAGATGGAGGGATGGTAAAAATAGAATGGGAAGTGTTATTTAAAGGAGGAGTTGAAATTAGTTCATAAAAATTTATAAGGTAATATTTCTCCAACTCATTTAAGTGAGTTGGAGAATAATCTTAGATAATATGAAATGTGTGAGACAATTAAGGGGTATAAATGGGTTGAAGATCAATGAAAGCAGCCACCTTTTACATATTAGTCACATTAACCACATTCTATTTAGGAGTTGGTTCAATAATACTTTTGACATTATTTATGGAAGGGCTATGCTTATCTTGGTGATTTAGAAGAGGGTATTTATAGATGGCCAAATGAGCATTAGATTGATTTAAATCTTGAGATTCAGTATGTGTTTCATGGACTTTGAAATCACTATCATAGGCTTGTTGGCATTTTTTAATGATAGAATCATGGTCAAAATTAGGACCAAGAATAAATTCCATGTCAAAATTATGAAGTTTCTTATAAGTCTCATGAGAATGACCTCAACTAGCATGAAATCAAAAAAATTATTAGAATCATACCAAGACATTATAGGATGAGTGAGATCAAGTTCTCATCGAAGAGGCCTCAATAGATGTTTGAGTAATTTGGATAAGGATAAAATTTTATGAACATTGATGTTATTAGTGAGGATAAATTAGTATTGGTGAGTTTTTGATAAGAGGGAGTTGGCTTCAAAGTTTGGTTAACAACAACAACTTGGATAGTGTGAATGGTGTCATAAGAATCTGTGACACTTGTTGGCCATTTTTTAGCCCACATACCAAGTTCTTGCCTATATGGATAATGTTGCTAATAGATTAATATATGAAAAAATGTTCTGGATGGAATGATTAGACCAAAGAGATCATATATCTTACAAAGCTTTTGAAACATTTTAAGTTTACTTAAAGTGTAGTTGGTCAATTTTCAAGGGACAAATCTACAACGCAAACAAAAAGATATAATAAGGTCTTCATAGTGGTCATAACATTCAAAATCATAAAATAGGTTTTGTATAGGCCTCAAGAGTTCACTAGAACCTTGAGAGATTGATTAAAGGATAAATTGGACAAGTTTAAAGACTAGAGCATTATCAAGACATCATCTAGATAAGGAATGACCCAATTTACTTATGTTTTTTATAATTCCACTCAGAAAGAACCAAAATAAAAAATCTTATAGAACCATGGAAATATTCCTAAAAATGTCAAGTTTAAGCTTCAAAAAATGACCATTTGGATTCAAAAATTCTTTAAAATGTTTAAAGCTGACCAAGATCTAAAGGTCCACATAAAATTGCATTCTAAAAAGTAAGATATAATGGTTTGCTCTTTGCTTAAATGAGTCAAAAGGTCCTTAGGTTAAATCCCTTTAAATAGATACAACTTGGGAAAGATTTGATGGTGTAGATCAACTAAGCAAAAATCCAATGGTGTAAGCTTAAGTGATAAGGAGGTGGGTCCAATTAAAATAAATTATCAGTGTTCAATCATACTAATGATTCAATGTGTAAGCTTGATTTTCAAGAAAGTGGGAATAATGAGATCAAAGGCTCACATTATTTTGTACACCTTGATCCAATGGTGTGAATGAAAGTCAACATGTCAAAGGATATTCATGCTAGGAAATAGATGGACTGCATTTATTAATACCAAGGATATCAACAATACATAGGAGGTTAAAAGGTTAAGATCTAATAATGGGGATCTATGAGGCCAATGGGAGTAAATACAAGATGGAATAATTTGATTGGCTTAATCAATATTTCATGGATAAAGTTGAACCAAGAGTTAAACTAAGAACCAATTTTTGATGAAAACAAGCAAGGTATTGTGGGGTCATCCCACCACCATTAAAGTTTATTCAATCATCATTAAAAGTCAATAGCCATAAAATCAATTATAAATAATATAAAGGGGAACCATTGGAGCTAAATATATACCTATGGTTAAAAGTTTTGTGGCACACAAGGTCCATTCTACAACTATGCTCACCATTATTTAAAGAAGAATCCATTTATATAATGATATATCAATTTTTATGGATGTTAAAAGGAAAAATAGGTCTTTAGACTAAGTAGATATTAGGAATAAATGTATGCAATCTATAGGTCTACATAGATATAAAAGGATATAGTAGAACATATAAAGGAGATTGGTTTTCCATCTATATAAAATATATGGCTCTAGATTTGATCAAAGGTAGATATCTATAATCATGAAGATGTTCCTCATCCTTTAGCATGGTATTATTTTCAATAAATAACCATCTAAAATAGATAAGGCCATGATTCTATTAGATCCATAAGCATGTATGTTTTGCCTTTAGTAGGAGATGGCATGAAGGATCAAAGAAATGGACCTGGTGGTTGGGACTTATAGCTAGGAACATTCATTACATCCTTATAACCTTTAGTTACTTTCCCATTTGGTAAGCCATGAGTAGTGTCTTAATTGATCAAAAAGGTGGTAAGGAATTCATTGAAACAAAAAGATGGTAACTCAAGTTCAATTAATGATTTGGGATGTGTCTGTTAGTCTCATTCCCATTATGTGGATTCTTACCTATTAGAATATTTCATTCTTTTCTAGGAAAAGGATACTCATTTGAGACTCTTACAAAAGTGTGCTCATTTGATATGGTTAAACCTTGTAAAAATATTTTAATAACTACCTTTTAAATTAATAGGATCAAATCTTTGCCTATCTCTTGTCTTTAATCAGTACTTAGTATGCTTGTGCATGTTAAATTTGTGAAGGAGGGTCTTCCTAGTTTACTATCTTTTTTTTGGCCTATTTAAAGGTGTTTTCAAGCTAGCTTGTAGGTCTAGATTAGTGTTCTACTTGGGACCTCTCCTATGAAATATTTATGCAACTAGTGAGATTATGTAAGCTATAGTTGTCTTATGTTGATCCAATGTGGGTTCAAGCTTGTATGAGTGTCCATTTTTAACTTTGGTACATCACCTTTTATCCTTCTTCAGAGGACTTAAACCCTTTTCTAAACCTTTTCCTAGTAATTTTCATTAGTATAGGTAAGAATTAAGAGGAAGTAATCCTTATCCAAAGGTTCAACCACATTATAGGTGACCCACAACCTGGGGTTGTTCCCATTATTTAGTTCAATTGGAGGGTTCTTGAAGAACTCACTCTAAACATGTAGATTGAGCCTACAACAATTTATGGCACACCGAGTGGGACCATAGTTTAAGGAAGATTGATCAATTTCAATGTTAAATTGATCAAATTTGTAGTAGTTAAGCTCCTAAGTAACAACATCTAGTGAATCCGAAAGGAAGATCCAACATTCTAGTAGTAGAACATTGATTTCATCTCATGCCAATGGTGACAACAAGGTCAGCTTCAAGATGTATTCCCTTTGAATTATTTGAATTTCCTTTAAATTTAGATAAAAAATTAAGGTTTACCAATACACATCCATATCAAACAAACTTTACTCCTAAGAATTTTTTAGGAGCTACCCTTGTAGGAGGACCTTTATTAAACCCTCTCATAGCCATAACAGTCCCTAGAGTGTTTGTGCCTTTTAATTCCCAAAGTCCTATGGCCCTCCCTCGCTATGATCTTATTTTAGTATCATCCCTTAAAAGTGTTCCCTACTCTACATGAGACCAAGCTACAACACCTTCTAAGAACCTCATGGACATAGCCAATTCTTTCAACATCCATAATATCACTAAGGAAAATATAGATATTAGGTTATTAGCTACCTCTTTCAAAGTAAATGCCCTAAATTGGTACATACGCCTTGCTTCTAATTCCATTCAAACATGGGACCAATTAGGTAATGTCTTGTGTAAAATATTTGAAGACACAAGTGACCACTTGTCACTTGTAGAGAAACTAACTATCATTAAGAGATCTCTTCATGAAAACATGTAAGACTTCAGCATAAGGTTTCAAAAAACTTGGGATAGAATTCTAGTCTTAGTTAAACTAACCCATAAATTTGCCTTCCTCTACTCTTTGAAATATTTAAATAGTAATATAATATTATTGATCCAATCTATAAGAAGTAATATAATTCCATATTCTTATGAAGTGGCCATCAAAGTAGAAAGTTGTCTAGTTCAAGCTTGCAAACTTACACCTAGACAACTAATGCCCTTATTTCCTAAAATTAGCCCACCTCCTATTGTTCTCCCTCCACTTTATGCCATTCCTCCTACACCAAAAATTTCTAAAATACCTAAACCAAAACAAGATAAAGCTTCTACTATTGGTTCCCATGATTTCCAAGAGCAAAAGAAATTTTAAGAGATCAAGAGCATGTTTCAATCCTTTAGAAATGAGATAGTAAATGTCAAGAGGCAATAGGCTTTCAATAGGCCTTACCAAGGTTTGTATCAACCCAAATATCAATATTTTCTAGAAAATAGGTCACTGTACAATGGAAATTTCCAAGGCCAATGCCATGGTCAAAAACAAGGATAAGGGAATCATGGCTACAATAGGCAAAACAACTACAATCCTAATGTTACAAGTACTTCCAACACCTTGGTCCTAGTTCAAAATAATGTGGCTCAAGAATACAAAGGTGCCATGCCTTGGAATTAGTATTTTATGCAATCCATTATCCCAACCATTGATTTCACCCAAGCTTTCAATGATTAATGGCATAAAGTTGTTAATTTTGGGTACAACTAAGCTCTTATGGCCTAACACATAGAGTTACCTATGATGACCAAGCCAAATAAACCTCAAAAAGGTCAAAGAAATGATCAAGGATAAAGATAATTAGGTGATACAATGATGAAAGGTGAACAAGAAGAGTGTTATATACTCAATCAATAGGTTATCTCTAGCTAAGGATACATTTTAGTAGTTGTACATACCATATTGAAAAGAAGGAACATGAATGGTAACCAATAACTAAGAAATGAGCCTCATACCATTACTCCTTTAGTATCAAATCTAGATAGAATTACTATTATTCCAATGGTCCCAATAGTTCTAAGGGGTCAAAATTATGGAAATATCTTGGTCCCTCAAAATTCACAATCTCAAGGTATAGTTGTGGCCTCCAAACCACAACCAAAGGTTGGTGGTTCACCCATCAACATTTTGAAACAAATGAAAAGGTCCAATGTGAGTGTGCCAATGTGGTACATGCCATCCATGCCTAGTCAAGTATATATCCATTAGGAAGGATTGTAAAATATCAATGTTTTTGAGAAATGACAAAGGAAAATATGGTCCTTACCAATGCAACCAAAGGGCCAAATGAAGGGAAATCAAGTAAAGTGTTCAAGCCTCATCCCTTATATATTTAGTGATAATTGAAAACTCTCTAGCACATAGTTTATTAGTGGATAGTGGGGATAGTACCTTAATAATGCCAAAATCCGTAGATGATTAGCTTGGTCTAAAATATGATCCCTAGTCCAAATTAGTGTTGTATCTAGATGGTTCTTCTACCAATCCATCTTACATGATCAAAGACCTCAAATTGACCCTACATGCTTGTCCTAGTATCTCAATGGTTCAAGATGTTTTGATCCTAAATGTGCCTCCTCTCTTTGCACTATGCCTAAACAGGGAGTTCAAAATAAATATTGGAGGTTACCTCATAACATATTAGTCATATATGCCATTTATAACAAGATATGGGGGAGAAGTGTCAATAAAAGTTGAGCCCATTGCATAATTCCATATATAACCTTATAAACCAAATAACATCAACATCAATGGCACCATTATTGATGAAGATGAATTTACAATGGAGTAGGAGCTAAACGCTCATCCAAAACAGATACCAGACATGTTCTTGGATGAACTATGGAATGATAGCAATTTGATTGACCCATTATAGGGTGTTTAAGAAAGGAACTTGAGTGTATATTATTTACATGAATAAATCCAATCTATGCCATCTCTCATGAAACATCAAGAATATCCTAGTGGTCTATGTAAATTATTCTTCAATGGCTCAAGGATTAAGAATGGAGAGGGTGAATGTGTCATGTTAATTTCTCCTTCCAATGATAAGTAATTCTCTTCATATAGGTTCCAATTCAGCTTCTCCTATAATTATAATACAAGGGTCTCATCCATGGCCTTCAATGGGCTAGTAAGAGAGAGACTAAGCAATTATAAGTCTGTGGGGATAGTGAATTGATTATGCACCTAATAAGAGCCCAGAATGTCACTAAGAACCCCTTAATGAAGTCTTAAAAACATAGGGTATGAGACCTAATTTATTACTTTGAGGCTTTCAACATCCAATTAGTGTCAAGGGGCCAAAATCAACATGCTAACAGACTAGTAAATGTGGGGGATCATTTTGATAGCCCCAATGAATTTAAAAGTTTCAAGGTGTAACCACATGTCAAAGTGGTAGTAAGACCATCAGTGCTAGACAATGAATCTCATTGGTGGGTATTTGGAAATGACCAACAGATTGATTATTTTTTTATATAAATAAGTGGAGTTTTCCTCCATCAACCAAGGGAAGTTGTAGCATCAATATGAGGATCAGATTATTCAATTAAGGTCTAATAAGATTTATAATGGTATAGTCACCCTAGATGGTCCCTTTTAGGAAGGGGACCATATGAATAAGGGTAAATTAGTAATCTCAACTAATGAAGATAACTATGAGAGATTTATTATCTTTGAAGACAAACTCCTCAAGATTAGAAAGGTAAGTACTAAAGTTAAAAATTGCATGCTTTCGTAGAGATTTGTAATGAATACGTAGACATATTTTCTTATAAATATAATGACATGAGGGAATTTTATCCTAAATTAGCCCAAAACACTATAAAATTAGAGGCCTATAAACACCAAAATTGAGGAACTCATGAGGAAGGAATTAACCAAGTTTATTCAATCCAAGATCATCTTTCCAAGTAAACGCTCTTCATGGGTAGCTAATCTAGTACCTATAAGAAAAAAGAATGGGGAAATCAGGTTGTGTGTTGATTTCAAGGATATAAATAGGGTTTATTTTAAGGATCACTACCCCTTGTCATCAATAGAGAAAATCCTTCAAATAGTTGTTGGTTTAGAATGCTTCATTCTTTTGGATGGGTATTTAGGTTATAACCAAGTTCTAGTGATAAAGGAGGACTAGTATAAGACTACCTTCACCACCAAGTGGGGCACATTTGCTTACCATAAGATGCCTTTTGGATTATCCAATACTAGGGAAACCTTTCAAAGATAAATGGACATAGCCTTCAAAGGATTATTAATTCACATGGTATTAGTCTACTTGGATGACATCATAGTCTTCTCTAGGAAAACTAGTGAGCACATGGACCATCTGATGTTGATATTCAAAAGATGCATAGAGTATGAGATCTATTTAAATCCAAATAAATGTGTGTTCTATATGCATTAAGGTAAGATGTTGGGTCACATTATGTCAAAATAAAGATTATCCATTAACACTGATAGAGTAAGTGTTATCTTAGCCTTATCCTTTCCAAATCACAAGAAAGGGATCCAAAGATTCCTTGGGAAGTTCAAATTTGTGAGAAGGTTCATACATGGCTTTAAAAACCTATTTAAATCCATCACCACCATACTAAAGAAGAGAAAAGTGTTTTCTTGCTTAGATGAAGGCAAGGTATCTGTTGAGGCCATCAAGTAGGCCATTACCCAAGCACCCTCATTATTGAATCTTGACTTCTCCAAGGACTTCATCTTATACATGTTTGATAATATTAACAAAATATCAGCTATTTTGATGTAGAATAATGGCAAAGGAATGTAGTAGCTAATTGCCTTTCTTAGTTAAGGGTTAGAAAAATATGAGGTAAGGTATATTTTCATTCAAAAATAAGTTATTTCATCCTTGATGAGCCTTAGGAATTTTAAGTCCATTCTCTCTAATAGCATGGTCCATCTTATGGTGTCTCATCCTAGAGTTAGAGACTTCCTCCTTTGTAAAGATTTAAATGAGAAGAAAGTAGGATGGATCACTTATGTCATAGAATATGATGTATAAGTCAAGGTCACCAAGATGGTCAAAGGTAAGGGATTATGTGAGCACATGGTGAATGATCTCCAAGAGGATAAGGAATCTATTTTGGTGACCCAAGATAACTCATAGATAGGTGCACCTCCACTTCAAAATAGCTAGCTTTAAGACATGACTCACTTCTTGACAATATGAGAATGACCCCAATGTTTGGATAGAGCCAAAAGAAGGTATTTCAAGCTTTAATACACACCTTATGCATTAGTTAATGGATTTAATTTTATAAATGACATCAATGGGGTACTTCTTAGGTGTATTTATGATAATCAAGTGACCAATATTTTGGAGAAGTTCTATGATGGACCTACAAGAGGCAATTTTACACCTAAAATGATAACAACAAAGGTAATTAGGGGCTAGTTATTAATAACCCAATATTTGAAATGATGTTCATGCATGGATTATAAAATGTTATAAGTGTGTTTTATTAATAATAAAACATAAATTAGCATCGATTCTACTCAATCCAATTCAGGTGGACAACCCTTCATGTAATGGGTATTAGACTTCATAGGGATGATCAATCCACCATCAAATGTATGGCATAAATGGGTATTAATTACAACTGACTAATTCAATAGGTGGGTGGAAGAGATTTCTTTGAGGGAGGATAATAAAGGTTTAGTTATAGACTTATATGATAGCCTTATGACTAGGTTTGGTGTCCCAACCACTATCATTTCAAGCAATGCCTTGGAATTCCTTACCATGAAGACAAGTGAGTGAGATCTAAAATTGGAGATCTACCTCAACACCTCTTCTAAATACTATCCTCAAGGAAATTTACTAGTGGAGAACATAAATAATAACCTATTAAGGATCATCAAGAGGACCATAGAAGAGAATAAAAGAAATAATGCACACCAAGCTAAGGACAACCTTATGCTCTGATAGAGTGACTCCTAAAGCTACCATTGGCAATTTTACATATGTTCTTATGTATGGAAGGGAAACGAAATCTCATATCTCTCTTGATCTACATACATTATATTTATACCATCAAATTTAGTTGATGGAAGATGAGCCCATGAATGTGAGGATGATAGAGATCATGAAGCTGGAAGAAACTAGAGACCTTGTTATGAAAACTTTGGATCACATCAAGATCAGGTCAAAAAAGCCTTTGATAATAGATCTATAAAAAATATATTTAAGGAATGGGACCTACTCATCAAATGAGACTCAAATAAAGACACACCAAGAAACTATACCAATTGATAGCCTATGAAGTGATCCTTATTTGATTTATGGATGTAATGAACATAATGCTTTTTAGCTTACCCAACTAGATGGTAAGGTATCACCCATCCCAATCAATGGTATTCATTTAAAGCATTGTTATTAGGATCATTAAATCCATTATATCATAGTGTACATATAAAAATAGATTTTTGTGATTTCCTCTAAGTGTCTTATGCACATTTTTATTTATATTATGTGTTTCCCCTTTCAATAAGTTCCTTGGGCACTTTATTATTTTGTTTTATTTTATTCGTATTTATTTAAGAAATATTCCAGACAAGGATAGCCTTGTGTTATATTCATTATTAGTTGAGAGAATACTTAGGACTCCATACACCCAATGGACCAAATAAGGCAAAATGGACTAGATTCTCAAGCATATTAGGCATGCTTCCCTGTGAATCACCAAAGATGATGGCTATTTTTTGGCCCACATACCAAGCTTGTGCCTAAATAAATCAAGTGGATAATAGATGATTATATTAATATATTTTATGGATTGAATGAGTATACCAAAGAGATCATTCATCTTGTAAAGCTTTTCAAACACTTTAAGTTCACTTAGAGTGTAGTTTGTCAATTTTCAAGGGACAAGTCTATATGCAAAATAGAAGGATCCAAGCATGTCTCGATGGTGGTCATAACATTCAAGAGAATAAAGAAATTTTTGAATATTCCTTGGGAGTTCATTAGGACCATGAAAGATTGAGTAAAGGATGAATTGGGCAAGTTTAAAGACTAGACCATCACTAGGATGTCATCTAGAAAAAGAAAAAACTAATTCACTTATGTATTTTATAAGTCCACTCATAGAGAATCATGAGACAAAAGCTTACATAACCATGGAAATATTCATACCAAGATAATATCATATAATTTTCATACCCATGAGATATTTCAATCTCAATATCTAAGTGTTCAAAGATAGACCTGCGACATAGGATGTTCACGCAAGTGTCAATTTTGACCTTCACAAAATGACTGTTTAGATTAAAAATTCCTCAAAAGGTTTAATGTTGAGAAATATATAATTTTAGTTCTAAAAATGTATATATAATGGTTCAAACTTGGGTTAAATGAGTCAAAATGTCCCTAGGTTAAAGCCCTTTAAAGAGCTACAAGCCAGGCAAGATCGATGGTATAGATTAACCAAGCAAAGATCCAATGGTGCAAGCTAAAATGACAAGAAAGAGGGTATAAGTAAAATCAAAATTAAATTTTATATAATATATATGATCTAATTTTTTAATATTTACTAGTAGGAAAGTGGTCCTAATGAGATCAAAGGCTAACATTGCTTCATATACCTTGATCCAATGGTGTGAATAAAATTCAACATGTCAAATAATATTCATGACAAGAAATAGATATAATAATTTTAATTAAATCCAAGGATATAAATGATTCATATAATTTTAAAATGTCAATATATTCTAGTGGGGGATCTATGAGGTCAATCAGAGTAAATACAAGATGAAGTAATTTGATTGGCCTAGGAAATATTCAATGGAAATAGTTGACCCGAGAACTAGTTTATAATGAAAGTAAGAAAGGTCTTTTGGGGTCATCCTTCCTTCTTTAAATTATGTTAAATTACCATTAAAATTACACATCCATGTATTCAAGGATATATAACATAAAGGGTAACCATTAGTACTAAATATAAACCTCTAGTTTGAAGGTTTATGGCACATAGGGTTCATTCTATAACTGTGCTCATGGTTATTTAAAGAATAATCCCTCTATAAAATGAGATATTAGTTTATTTGGATGCTCAAAGGGAAAAAAAGGTCTTTATACCTAATAAATACTAGGATCAAATCTATGTAATTTATAAATTTTCATCAATATAAGAGGCTACAATAAAACCAATAAAGGAGATTGGTTTTCCATCTATAAAAAATATCTAAGACTAGATTTGATCAAAGATAGATATCCATAATCATTAAGAGGTTCCTTTTCTTTCAACATGGTATTATTTTTGATAGATAACCATCTAAAATAGATAAGTCCATGATTTTATTAGCTCTATGAGCATGCAAGTTTTATTTTCAATAGGAGATGGAATGAAGGATCAAAGAAATATACCTAGTGGTTGGGACTTGTAGATAAGAGCATTCAATGCATGCTTAGAACCTTTAGGTAATTTTCCATTTGGTAAGACATGAAAAGTGTTTTTATTGATAAAAAATGTGGAAAGTCATTCATTATATCAAAAATGTGGTAGCTCAAGTTTAATTAATGATCTAAGAAGGTGTGTTCCTTATATAATGGAATTCTTCCACATTATCTCTCTCTCTCTCTCTCTCTCTCTCTCTCTCTCTCTCTCTCTCTCTCTCTCTCTCTCTCTCTCTCTCTCATCCTATATATCCTACTCTCATTCCCATTATAGGGGTTCTTAGCTCTTAGAATAATTAATTATTTTTTGGGATGAGGATACTCATTTGAGATTCTTTTAAAAGTGTTCTAATTTTATATGGTTAAACCTAATCAAAACATTTTATAACTTCCTTTTCATGTAATAGGATCAACTCTTTGTGTATCTCTTTTCTTCAATTAGTGGTTAGTATGTTTGTGTATGGCAAATTTATGAAGGAAAATCTTCATAGTTTATTGTCCTTATACTTGCCTATTTTAAGGTATTTTCAAGAGAACTTGTAGGTCTAGATTAGTATTCTACTTAGGACCTCCTCTATGAAATATTTATGCAACTAGTGAGATTGTGAGGTTGTGTAAGGTATCGTTGTCTTATAATGATATAGTGTGAGTTCAATTTTGTATGAATGTCCATTTTTAAGTATGGTACATCACCTTTTATTCTTATTAGGATCCCTTAAACCCTTTTATAATACTTTTCTTAGTAATTTGAATTAGTCTAGGTGAGCCTCAAGAAGAAGCTGATGTTTTCTAAAGGTTCAACCCCATTATAGGTGACCCACAGCCTAGGGTTATCCCCATTATGTATCTCAATTGGAGGGAGCCTAAAGAACTCATTCCAAGGGTGTAGATTGAGCCTAAAACAACACCATCATTAGTAGCATGATGATTCTTATTCTTTAATAAGAAAAAAGTACCCACATAAGGTTGGGGTGGCTTAATTTGATGCATAAAGAAATCTTGACATTTTGTTTGGTTAATGGCCTCCTTTAAAGTACATGGAGAGAGAGTGCAGACCTGATATTGTAACTTGGGAAAAATAAAATTGGTAAAGATATGAAAAAGCTTATCATAAACCACATTTTTTTATAAAATTTTCCACCTTTTAACAAAGACTTAGGTAGTTTCATTTTCAATTTGCTTACAATTGATAAAATGGGCCAAGGTATTCTCAAGAAGATCACTAGTTGGGAACTCTTAGACTAGAGCATTTACTAAATATTCTAGACTAGTTAAAGAATGAGTTTTAAGTTGGTTATATCAATCTAAAGCATCACCCATGAAGGTTTTTTTTAATATCTTAATAGCAGTAAGGATATTTAGTTTGACCCAATATTTATAGAAATTTCCAAATGTTTTAAGATGAAGAGTAGTATCAGTTGACCCATTATAAGAAATGGTAGGGGTGATACCTCCTATATCAATATTAGAAATTTGAGATGTAAGAGATTAATTTTGAAAAAAAATAATTGTATTTTTGACAAGAGGAGGTTTAGGGATGAGATAACCATGGTAATATTAAAGAGGAGGTGGGGGAACATTTTGATTATGAATGTCAAATGGCATCTATTAAGGGTGGGTTTGAAGATGGATAAGGTGGTTTTGTATTATCATTATTTGATTTTTATTATGAGCTTGAAAATTATTCATTTGATTAAGCATTTGTAATAAAATTTTATGGGTTTGGTTTACATTATTGGAATTTTTTAAGGAATTAGAATTATAATTAGTGTCTTTGGTACCACTGTTGGTGTTGGGAGGAGCTTGATAAGAGTTTTTAAAATGTGAGGCACTAATGGAAAATTTTTCTTGTGTGGCAAAAGATGGACTAGTCACGGGATGATAATAATAAGAACTAGAAGTATGACTACCTTGGGTAGAAAATGATGCACTAGTGGAAGAGTTGAGGATATTGAGACTTAAAAGAGGCCCACTAGATGTAAAACCTATCATGTTAGTGTAAATACTAGACATGGAGGTAGAATAATTTAAAGAAGTCATGGTATGAGAAGCAGTCAAAATAGAGGGAAGAGGTTAAGAATCAAAGAATCTAGTATCCCCAAATTTATGTGAGAGTGTGGGAGAAGGTGATTGAGACTCTTCAACTTAACCACTAATCATGAAAAGGTAAATGGTATAAGTATCCTTTTCTCACTGTTGAGGAAACTTAGAGATAACGAATAACATTTTAGGGGTATACTCTAATTCAAGATGATCTTAAAGTGAGAAGAAATGACCATGCAGTGAAGAGGAATGAGGAGGGATCCCACAATTCATTGTTTAAGTGGTCATATGACCATTACTCTCATCTAGGAGAGGAGCCCTAATATTCTTATGGGAGACCCTATGAGGGTTGGTAAGGTTCATCATATCTACTAAATTTAAATTAGTGTTGTCTTGAAATAAGAAGGTCATAATGAAGGAGAAGAACTAAATAAGGTAAGAGTGATGTAAAAATAAGGAAAGAAAAAGTGACAAAAAACTGTAGAGTCAATTGGGTTGACCTAGTATAGAAAATAAGGTTTGGAAATTGTACATAGTTGACAAGGTTGACCTAGTATTGGAAAGTGGGCAAAAAATAGGTAGAAAAAGACATAGGGTTAACAGGGTCAACCTAGTTCTATATCATAGGAATAATAAAAGAGTACTATGTTGACCAGGTTAACCTAGTACTATAAGTAGGGAAAAAGATAGTCTATAAGAGATTATGTCGAGTAGAATGACTATGTACTTAAATAGGAAAAAATTTACAAGTACTTTTGAAAGAAAAGAATGAAAGGAAACACATAATCAATTGGGCTAATGAGGCTGATCCATTTGAGGCACATAACACAAACCCTTGCACCAATAATGGATAATGCATGTTTTTTTAATATAACGTATAATTGATTAAAGAGTAAGAAGCTAAATTGGAAAGTAAATGCTAACTAAGTGGTTATCTTGAATATTGTTATATTATTAGTGTATAATTTTAAGTATGATAGGAAGTTGGTTGTAAGTAAGGAACTAGAAAGAAATCTATGGATGGTTTTAAGATGTTTAGGCTGAAAGGAATCTATATTGTCTTAGTATTGGGGCCTACCCCCTCACTTCAAACACTATAGTGATAAGGGTAGTGGGTACTTAGCCAATATATACCATTAACCACATGTTTATACTTGTCTAGAAAACCAAGTTAGCTTCCCCCTTAGTGATGAAATCCATGTAAGTAGGCCTTAGGTAGATAATTATTAAAGTACATTTTAAGATTTTGTGATTTGGTAGTATGTGCAAGAAAATAGAAAATAATTCAACTAACTGGTATATTGAAAACCACCTACTTAGACTATGTGATCTATTCTAAGCATGCAAGAAACAAGAAATAAAAGTGTGAGCTAATTAATAGCATTTAAGTGTTAATTACAAATTTGAAACATATTATAGTGTCATTTCAGATTATAGAATAGAGTCAATAATGTCACTACTGTACATCTAAATCAAGGGTTTGAAAAAGAACTACGTTGATAGTGTCAACCTATTTTTTGAGATAGAAGACATAATATAGAACTATATCGATAGGGTCAACATATTTTACTATATAAGGATAGTTTTAAAGATAACAAACTATGAAAAATAAAATTATAATGAAATGATAGAAATGATAGAGAAGGAAAAAAAGGAACCTTGGTAGGTTGGAAGATGCTTAGAATTTATAAATTTTTTATTTAAGATACTTGAAAGTTTGGCCAACTAAGTCTACTAGATCAACCTATTTATGTAAAACCCTATTTTTGAAGCCTATAAAGTATACTACATTAACAAGGTTGACCTAATATTGTTTTTTGAAGTTTAGAAAATGTACTATGTCAACAGAATTGACCTAGTAGTCTATCTAGCAGTTTGGAAAATGTACTATGTCAATAGAGTTGACCTAGTAACTTGAACTTGATAAAAAAACCTACACAAATAGAATAATTTTTTATTGATACAACTATGTTTTAAACCTATGCACATAAGTTATAAATATAATGACATTGTTGGTCTAGTATCACAAATATAGATAAATAAAATGATAAAATAATAAAAAATGTGAGATAAAACATGTAAAAGTTAGATTCATGTTGGGTTCACTAGAATGTATGTAATAAAAAATACATCATGTCTATAAATCAATCTTAACTCAGAGAAGATAGATCATATCATACACTTCTAATGGGGATACATTACATAATTGAGAACATGACCAATATGGGTATCCATTAGATCTAATTAGGGGATATCTTACCATAATACACAGTGTTAGGGAGGGTTTTAAAGCCTCTAGTCAAGCACAATCATGCAATAACCTTAGCTAGGTCATATGTTTTATATTCAATAAACTAATGAAAAGTAAAGCAAATCCTAATATAGTGCTCACTAGAGCTTATGACACAAAATAGGGGTAATAAAAAATAAAATTAAGCATGCATAAGATACATATACTCACATTAATGTATGTATAATCTTAGTGCATGGAAGATAAGTATAAATGCATATGTATCTACTCTTACAAAGGAGGAATAAAGTTAGGAATATTTACTTGTGAAGATGAACCTAATAATCCTCAATCTCTCCCTTGGAAAAGGTCACAATAGGTTGTTGTGGTATGTAAATATGAAAAGGATGAATTAGTTCTAGGCTACACAACCTATCAATGAATCCAAAAGACTTCTCCATAAGACAAGATCCATATCTCTAAATAAAGTATGAAACCCTAAGCTTGCTCCTAAATTAGAATGGTCAATAAATAGATTCACAATATATCTTAATTCTTGTTCTCTTATCTAAATAATTGTAAAATTATCTTGTATATATAGGTGGATTTAAACCTAAGCCTTTCCAAACATTTCAGTTGATAGGGTTGACCCAGTTGACCTAACAAAGATCTAGACAATAATTCACTAGGTCATGGGTTAGGTCAACCAAGAGCTGACCTATATCCTAAATTAATTTCACCCAAAATATTACAGGATTGATCCAATTGACCTAGTTCAATAAATATTCAAAAAGAGGCTAAGGTTACAAAAAGGGGGACAAAAGGTAGTAAATGACTAGAGAGTGTGAAATAAAGAAGAACAACCTTAGGGATAATGTTTTCAAGAGATAAGTTTGAAGATAACAAGTGTAAAAGGGATAATAATCCTATGAATTACCAATGGTCTTCCCACCCCTTTTCTAGTGTACCCCTTAAGGCATGCAGTTAGAGATATTGAGACTTGATGGGTTCCAACAAGATATAAAACATTAGTAATTCATAAAAGTTTGAAAATATTATATGTATACACTAATCACTAAAGGGAATGTGGTGATAGGGTTGGACATGTATTATAAAATAACACTAAAAGATGAAGTTACATCTCTAAAGGTAGAAATAAACAAATATGATGAGGAATTTGAAAGGCTAAAGATCTACTTTCCCGAGTTGTAGGCCATTAACTAGATAGAGAGAAACATTCTCATGTCCAATAAAATACTAAAAAATACTTTGGATCATGATGATCTAGAGAGGGAAGCCATGTTCAAAATTATAATACTTAGTGAGTGTATTAATAAGTCTAAGATCACAAGTGATATGGATAGTGATGTAATGTACACCATTAAAGATTCAATTTGTAAATTGTCAGGTGAGGTAGTAAATTACCAAGATAAACCTCTTCCTATTAAGGTTATCCAAGATAAATCCAAGGAGGTGATAAAGAGGGAGTCAACACATGACACAAATTTCAAATTGGATTCCATCCACTAGTTTATTAATTATCATAATATACTTGATCATATGGTCAGAGATATCCAAATGTAGAGAGCTACTTCCAAGAAATTTCTTGATGTAACAGTAGAATGTGAGATCATTAATATTTATACAATTGGTCTTGATGAAGAGTGCATACAAAAAATATTTATTAGCTTTGATTCTTACATCAATAATATACAAGAAAAAAGGACAATGAATCTTCTGATATCACTATCATTGATTAATTATTTAATTAATTGAGAAGAATGCATTTTGTAAACTAAAAATTTTGTAAGTTACAAATTATAAATTATTAATATCATTTTGATATTTATTTGACTTAAGTTGAAAATTTTCTATTTGTAATTTTCAATTACCATTTTTTAAAGTACTAGTAAAATATGGAAGGTTTTTCTAACATTTATCTGGTTCATAACATTACACAGGGAAATGTTGCTATTAGAATTATTGAATCATCATCTAAGGGTAAAGCCTATAGTGGTATAAGATTCTTCTTCCTAATTTCACATGTGTTTATGATGATCTAAGGTCTACCCTATGCATATAAATTTAAGATAAGAGTGATCACCTCTCTCTAGTTGAGAAACTAACCACCATTAAAAGGTTTTTACATGAGTTCATGAGTAACTTTAATTTTTTCTTCTAAATGATTTGAAATATGATCTTAGTGTTGGTCAAACCATCCCCTAATAATTTTTTATTATACCATTTAGGAGATTTAAATAGTGAAATAGCTATCACAATCCAATCAATGGGTGGCATCATACTCCAAAATGCTTATGACATTATAATAAGATCTTAAATTTTCCTCATTCAAGATAATAGAATTTCTCCTTATCCTCCAATGCTATTATTCCCATAATTGCCTCATACTCAACCTATTGTATCCATAATTCTCATAAACAACAATTAACCATATTTACCTACTCTCCCTTTTAATGATTTGCAGGAAGTTGAGACATTGCTTCAAAGCTTTGGAAATGAGTTTGTAGCCATGAAAAGTAAATAACCCTAAATCTACAAGACTTATCACCCACCTAACTAGGCATATCAGCCAATAGGCAACCATAGTAAGGGAATTCATAACTCTAATGCTAAATCATATAAGAAAACCCCCCAAATATCCATGATCCACCCACCCCGAGTACTTCTAAGGCCATCGTTCTCATCCAGAATAACTTGGCCCAGGAATATGAGTGGTGATATCCTTATGCCCAACCACATAATCAAAATGCTTTCCCTCATGGTGTCATTAGTTAAGCCTTAATGGTACAATGCATATAAACTCCTCAAGGGAAGCAAGAGGAAACTAATAATCAATAGGAAGAGTTATGGGTCCGTATTTGAAATGAGACCACTCTTTTGAAATGGAAAGAAGAGGATTTTTGTGATGCAAACCAAGAAGAAGTAATAACCAATAGTAGTAATTTAGCTGTAATGAATATGCAATCTAAGAAGAGAGAAATAGAAGGTGATCAGTACCCCAAGGTTGATTAGGATACTACTTATAAAGTTATACAAGAGGTTTCAAAAAGTAACACAATTCAAAATACACCCAATGTGCTCATGGGTTAGCCGAAGCCAAAATTGATGATCTTGAATCTCATAAAAGAAGATGCAGCTCCCATAAAGGCACAATCAAAGGTCAATAAAATTAATTTTAGTATTATAAAACAAATGAAAATTAATAACTTAAATGTTACCATGTGGGAAGCATTTTCCATACCTATATAGAGGGACTTGTTGCATGAAGCTCTAAAAAAATTCCAATAAATATAGAATGTCTTAGTTAAGGGACCCACTATTACAATTATCTTCTGTCAACCTCAAATGAACATAAAATTACGTAAAAAATGTAAGCATCCTCCTTTTTACCTTTCCCTCATATTTTGAAAAATTATTTTTCATAACTATATGATATACTCTATGGATAATAGCTCTGTTATGCCCAAGAAAATAGCAGATGCATTAGGTGTTGAATATAAACCTGTCATAAAAGGCATGGTTCAATTGGATGAAACTATTTTCAAAATAGTTGGGGTTATTAAATTTCTAGACCTTACCATCCATGCATTTATAATATTATCTATATCCCAATACATCTCATTTATTGACCTACCCCCTATTTTTTCATCTGCCTTTCTTGAAACTTCACTTCAAAAATGGGATGGTATATATCTGCTAATTGGTCTCATATGTTGCTTAGTATAATAAATGGGACTAGAGTGACCATAAGGGATGAAATAATTACCAAATACCAAATTAAAACATACACTATTGTCCCTATGGATATGAATTTAATAATGAAATACCAAGAATATGAACTTGATCACAAAGTTAGAACACCCTTGGAATAGATCCTAGACATTCACCATGACTAATAGGGATCAAATTTTCAATTTGACCCTTATGATTATGTCAAATAAATAGGTTTGGGTATTATTGTATCCATGAAGATGATGTGATAATTTCAAATCTTTTTAAACTAGTTGAAGATCAAAAGGGATTATTGAAACTATACTTTGATGGCTGAAGGATCAAAAATGGTGTAGGTGTAGGTATTGTTTTGGTCTCTCCCCAAAAAAGAGAGTTATTTTTATTCCTTTAGACTATAGGTTATCTACAATAAAAAAGTGGTATAATATGAAGCATTGATTTTAGGTCTCTATTTAACAAATGAAAGTGAGATTCAATCACTAAAAGTATTTAGTGAAATTTAAATAATTGTTTACCAGGTAAGACCAAGAAGAATGACCAAGAACAACTTGATGAGATCTTAAAAACATGGGGTCTAGGACTTATTTAAATATTTTATTAATTTAGACATTTAGTCAATATAGAGAACATAAAATAATGATTTTGATCACATGGCCTTAGTGGGTTATCAATATAATCTACCTAAAGAGATTAAGGACAACAATTATCATTTAAATATTATAGTAAGACCATCCATCCATGATAATGCAATCAACTAGCATGTTTTTTATAGTGATGAATAAATTGTTAACTTTTTATGAGATGAGGCTGAATCATTTGATAAAAATCATTCAAGGCTCTAATAAAAGTATGGGGAGAAAGTAATTTAGCTAAATAATAACAAGTTTCCCATGGTTCTTGTTATTTTAAAAAGCATTTTCAACTCCGATGGTCAGTTGAAGGGTGAAGAATAAAAACTCACATTCAAGTAAAAAGACTAAAAGATGGTATCCATCTCAAAAATAAAGGTTTTGAAAATTATAAATGTATGTAACACCTATTAAAATCAAGATTTTATTGAATTATGTCAATAATTTAATGATAACTTTTCTTATAGTTATAAAATCTAAGGGGTTTTGACCCTAGCCTAGCCCAACACACAATAGAGCTTGATTAAAATACTAAACATTTTAGACAAAAATAGAGGTAAATATACCCAAAAATAGATCCCTTGATGAGGAGTGAGTTGTCTAAGTTGATATAATCCAACATTATTTTCCTTATTAAACACTAATCCTAGGTTGCTAGCTTGGTCCATGTTAGGAAGAAGAATGGTAAAATCAAGCTTTGTGAAGATTTTCATAACGTAAACAAATCATCCTTAAAGAATCATTATCCCCTTTCACCCATGGATCAAATTCTCTAAATATTATCTATATTTGAGATATTCTCCCTTATAGATGGTTATTTTGGATATAACCAAATCCTAGTTCAGGAATCTAACCAGTTCAAGACCACTTTCACTACCAAATGGGGTACATATGCCTACAAGAAGATGCCTTTGGGTCTGACCAATGCTAGTGCTACCTTCGAAAGGGACATAGATATGGATTTCAAGGGTTTTATAAATAAAATGATTTTGGTGTATCTAGATGACATAATGTTTTATTCAAAATATGTTGGTGATCAATTAGATGACCTTAGGAATATTTTTAAAGGTATGTAGAGTTTGGAATTTCCCTCAATCCAAATAAGTGTGTATTTTAAGTTCATTAAAGGAAAGTATTGGGATACATAGTCTCAAAAAAAGGCCTTAGAATATATCTAGAGAGGCTAATTGTTATCTCTTCACTAGCACTTTCAAGTCACAAGAAGGGATTACAATGTTTCCTAGGGAAAATCATCTTCATGAGGAATTTCAGTCCAAATTTTGTCTCCATGTCCAAACCCCTTCCCACTTGCTTAAAAAAGGGGTCAATTTTAGCTAGATAAAGGAAGGAAAGGATGGATTTGAAGCCATTAAGTAGGATATTTCTCAATATATTACCCTTGTAAATACCAACCATGAGAATGATTTTATTATCTATGCTTTTGGAGGAGAGGTAATTATATCAGCTATTCTAATCCAACATAACAAGATTATTTGGAACAATCCATAACCTTTTTGATTCTATCTTTAAAGTAATATGAGAAAAGGTATAATTTCATTGAAAATAAAGAGTATGCAGTAATAAAATATATCAAAAATATTAGACATATGATCTCAAACACTAAGATTTAACTAATGGTTAGTCACCAAAGCATAAAGGAGTTCCTTCTGAGCTAGGAAATAAATGAGAAAAGAGAGGGTTACATAATGAAAGTCATGGAATATGACATAATCGTTACAATAACTAATCTTGTAAGAGGAAAAGTCTTATGCGAGTAGATTGATTTTGAATTTAATGATATGGATGCAATATACATTCAAGAGGTTTTTCAGCCAATGAACCCTCATCGACTCAATAACTAGATCTATGACATGACTACTTTTATGCAAACCTATGAATACCCACACGATCTGTAGTAATACAAAAAAGGTACATTAAAATCTAATCTATTACTTATGTTCTCATTAATGAGATCTTATTTAGGAAAAATATTAATGCATATATGTTAAGGTGAATCAAACATGATCAAATATCCAAAGTACTCAAAGAGTTTCATGATGGCTCATCGAGTGGCCATTTTTATACAAGGACCACTGCTATTAAAATAATGAAAATAGGATATTGTTATCCTAACCTATTCAAATATGTGAATATATGGGTATGAAATTATGAGAAATGTTCCTAATTTTTAGGCAAGCAAATATTTATATCTCTTCCTATCCAAACAATCGAAGTTGACCAACCATTTGCTTACTAGAGGGTGGATTTTATTGGCATGATCAATCTACCATCAAGTGCCAACCACAAATGGGTCCTTATGGTGATTGATTATTTTAATAGATGTACTAAATTAGTTACACTAAATTATTCCATGGAAGCATCTATTTTGAAATTTATGGATAACATTATCACTAGATTTTATGTCCCTTACACTATTATCTCAGACAAAGCCAAAGATTTAATGGGAACTCAGGTGAGCAAATGGGTAGTGAAACATAATGTACACTTGAAAAGCTCATCCAATTATTACCCAAAAGGTAATTTACTGGTAGAATAAACCAAAAAAAATCTGATAAGCATTATAAAAAGGATAATGTAAGACAACTATAAGACATAACACACTAAGCTGAAATCAACACTTTAGGCTGACATGATCACTCCCAAAAGAGCCATTGGAAATTTTACATTTATGTTGGTATATGTAAGGGAAGATAGACTTATATTTTCAATAGATTTACCATATCTATAACTCTCTTAATAGTTGGAATTAATTAAAATTAATGTGATGAGTGTGTGATTGGTAGAACTCATAGAATTAGAGGAGGTCAAAAACTAGTCGATGAAAGTTTTGGAAGTAAGTCCGGCTCAAATAAAGATAAATTTTAACAAAAAATAATCTAAAATAATATTTAATGAATGAGGCATGGTTATAAAATTTTATTTTTAAAGGGACAACTAGGGCAAGCATGCAAAATTTTATGCAATATGGAGTGGTCCATACATCATAACCCATTACAAAGGAGCCAATGCATTCTAGCTATCCAGAATTGATGGATTGGAGCTATCCATCCTAATCAATGGGTTATACCTAAAACCATACATATGAGTTTTTAAATCTTTCCAAAAATTTATACATATTAATATTAGTTGGTTTTGTATAAATAAGTTCTTTCTCACACTCTACAACTCATTATGATTTTGATTCTTTAGTTTGTTTTAGTTTTTATTAACCCTATTTTATTTCTTATTTAGGGAAATTCCTAGTTATATTTATTCTCCTAGTAGGATGTGATAAAATTCAAATGAATCCATTCCCAATTAACTATAAGGCTACTAGGAAAAAAATTATTATCAAGAAATCACCCCATAAAGGTTGCAAAAAATGTTGATATTTTTGAGCCAAAAACCTCAAAACACCCTGTGCTTTAGAGTAGACCTATAAGATTTTTAGAGTAAACATTTTCTAATTAATTAAATACTATTTGTTAATACACAATTTTAAACAAAAGATTTATGTGCACCTTTTAACTTTTTAATGTTTCAAAGTGTACCTAAACCTCCATTTTTCTACCTACCGAATCCCTATAAGAAACTAGACTTTGCATTACACTTTACAACTTTGCAAAGTTGCAAGGTATGATGTAGACTCTAATTACCTCTTTTCATTAAGACCTAAGTGGGAACTATATTTTCCACTACACTTTACAATTTTTAAATGTAGCAAAGTTTAATCCAAATTTTGCTCAGTTCCTAGAAGCATCTCCACCTCAAAAACCCCTCAGCAATAAGTAAAAAGTGGAGGACAAAAAGAATATTAAAAATTTAAAAATATGAAAAGGTTTCTTATATTTATAACTACCAAAGAAAATGAGAAATGGAAAATTTTAAAACATATTACAAGTTTCAAACTTGTAAGGTGACCCTGTTAGCCCACATTCTCACCTATTAATCCATATATTTCCATTATTGGCATGCTTGGAGTTAATTAAGTGTTTTTTATATATAATTTAGGTTTTTAATGTCATTATTAACATTGAAAACAAGATATATTCACCTCTATTAGTAAGAAACACCACAAACCATAGCTCCATTAATAAGTGATGCCATAACCAGAGCCCTCACTTACAAAACACTATGTGTGTATAGCAGTATTCTCCTAGGCCTTTTCTTTAGTCTATTCTATATCATTGGGTATCATTGTTTATTTTATAAAAATATTAGGTTTTATTTCCTTAAATATGGTTTTTCTCAAAAACATTCAAAATCATCATTGTTGACCTTATATTACTCACAATTTTTAGTTTTTTACATTCATGTTTTAAGCATCTTAATGAAACTTGTTTATATTATTGTAATTACTTTAGATTTTTATCAATTTTTAGGTTTTTCATTAAATATGTTAAACCCAATAATATTCCTAAAGTTTCATTTATCCTCACTCAGATCTAGGTAGAGATCCATTTTATATTCTAAACATGAGTTCCCACTAGAGATCTGACTAGCAAATACAAACCATATACCCATTGGACCTTTGGTTGTATTTTCTATTATTTTTTAAACCCCAAAACCCTAATGGAGATTTAGTTAAAATTTTCAAGTGTCTTTTTCAATTAAAACCCTACCAAATTTGTGTTGAGTTTCATAATTTCTATTACATATCATATGCCCATTGGAGTAAAACCCTTACATGAGCATAATGAAGCTCCACCAAGTTAAAAGTGGAAATATTACCTATAATTACAAACCCAAATCCTAACCAATTATGTAGTTAGTTTCCATCACATGTTTTCCTAGTGTGTATGTATGGAAAGGAGATGAAGTTTAAATCAATGGGATAATTAACACTGACCTAGGCTAGATAGACCTAGCTAACTTTTGGACTACGATTAATGTAGAATTCAAAATTTACTAGATTCAGAGTATATAAAATAGTGGTTTACCTTAGGCTATATCCTTCCAATTATTGGAAAAAATCCTTGAGCTTGTGCTCACTATGGCCAAGCATTTTGATGCAAATAAAAGAGAAGCATTAAATGATAAGGGAGATAAATTTATGAAACTAGACCTAGATTTCATTGATACTATGTTTTTAATCCCAGAGTTTGAGAGTTATATAGATATTAATCATGAATCCTCCAATAAATTATACCATGAAAACACCTCAACTTGTTCACATATTATAAAAAAATAGTTATTAAAGGTCCCCTAAGCACCTAACTAGGATAGAATTCAAGTATGAGCTAGGGGACATCATTTTCCTCTTACATAGAGTTACAAGAAACTGAAATGCAAATAAATACCAAGATTGGATGTACTAGTATATATGAATAATCCAATATAATAAATAATACATTCATTAGGTGCAATTGATCCATGATTCCATTCATAGATAGTTGATGGATGTTCAAACTATTGGTAAATTGTACATGACCTCCTACCTTATCTATTCTTTAGAAAATGGGAGGCCATTCCTAGGGTTAAACATAGTGCCATACTAGGTTAAATTTTTTTATATGTACTATCTTGATATCAATTTTGATAAGAGTAAATAATATTTCAAAATATTTAGTGATGCCTTTATCTATTGCATCATAACTATATTTAAACAATAACTAGGGAGGATAAGGTTTTTTGATGTTGATACAATAGAAATTATAAATTGAGGATCATACTTCATCTAGTTTCCCACATTTTCTTATACTAGAGTTGGTGGTTTAAGTGGGTTTACTTAGACCCTTCCTAGGTATGTCATTGATAAGTGGGCCCTAATGGATCTTATAATACAAATAATGTAAAACCACAAGTTATTTTCAAGTATGTAAAAAATAGGTATACACTTCCCTACCATTATAAGAAGATACATTTGTACTTCCTTATCCAAGGAAAAATGTATGAGGATAGAGATGACTTAGATGAATTTGAAAACTCTCAATTCTAGGTCCTTTTATGATGTTATAGGTTTTTTTCTAACCTATTGTGTTCCTCATTTTCTCACATTCCCTTTTATAAAGATTATTGGGAGGACATGCAAGTTAAGGAAGATGTTAGGTTGATGGCTTATTATAGGATGACCCTTGAACATATTAAAAACTATGAGATGGCACACATAAAATAAGATTTGAAAGATGAAGAACAACCAGTGGATAGGGTTTATTATGATAATAATATCTACCTTCAACACCTTCCTCAAGTCAAGTGGTCTACACCCAAATCCTTATCTTTAATAGATAGGGATACCCTAGTTATTAACATAATTTTAAATTGGTTAAAAAGTAAGGGGGTAAATATAAAAAAAGAGAGATTAAACATCACATATAGGTCTAAAAATATAAAGGAGAAAGGGGTAGAGGTAGAGGTAGAAGCAATAGAGGGTTCTAGTAGTGGCACTCAAGCATATTACGTAGTGGGACTAGTCATATCACACAAAGGGAAGAAGAAACACAAAAGGCCAAAAAAGCCACTTATAAGAACAAAGTTCCATTAACCCAACCATTTAAACAAGCATTTATAATTTCTATAATGGATTTAACTACTATAACCCCTCCTATTTTTACCATCCAACCTATTCCAATAATTACTTTTTCATCTAGCTCACTAGTACAAGTGATGCCTTTGGTGCTAATCTAATCAATACAATTGGTTATCCAAACTTCACCTTCACATAACTCTTCTAAAATAACTTCAACATCATCCCCATATATCTACTACCACCACATTAATCACTAACACCACCAATTAATACATGGATAAAAACTCAATCATTCTGACTATAGTCTCATTACCCACCATAACCACTAGGTAAATAATAGTTCCATATTCATCTTTCATCACACTACACAATAATTATTATTTGTTAATTCCAACCACATTACTAGATTATTTGGTTGCCTCAGACACCATCATTCCACAAGTTTTGTTATTACCTCTACACATTCTAACCTTTCCACCCATGTCACTCTCAGCTTCCACACCCCTTGGAAACACATCCAAATAACCCATGCAAGTATCTTAACCTTTTTACACTCTAATATTGACACAAAATACCACCAAGGAGGTGGAAATACAAAATCCCACTAACACAAGTATGGCTAGTCAACCACCAATGGGGTAGATACAACCAAATCATTAGTCGAAGACTCAGTGACAACATTATTGGTAGATACAACATCTATTATAGTAATTACCAGTGTGGTAGATTTAGTCATAGATTCATAGGTATTAATGGTCATTGAAAAAAGACATGATTCATTGCTAGCCACTCTTAGTTGGCTTTCATAATCAATGTCTAAGAAGAGGAAACAAATGATATCTCCTAACACCCTAGATTTTGGTCTATTGAAAGCATATAAATGACCAAAAATAGTTTTGAAGACCATTTCCAAAGTCTCTTATGATACAACAAGGGAAAGTATGAGGATATAGCATTTCCCCCACCTGATAAATAGAAATAAGATTTAGTAGTGAGGGATTATAAGATATCCAATGTACACTTTTGTCATCTAATGAGAGAAGGATTGAAACATGATGTCCAAACAATCATACGTTGCCTCTTTGATAAAATGGATAGTGACAAGATCACTAAGGATGATTTGAAAAATAAGGTATAATAGTTAACAACTACCTTGAGGAAGGTCATATACCTAATAGATCCTATAGAATCAACCTAGCTAACTCAATTTCTCCCTCAATTCCTTGATAAAGAGACATTTGATATAATGATAGAGATTGGCATAATGGGCATAATTACAAAGGACTAGGCTAAATAACTAATCACTAAATGGAATAGGGTGATAGGGTTAGCCATTTATTATTATAAAACCTTGAAAGATGATATTTCATCTATGTAAGTAAAGATAATTAAATATTAGGTATAAGTTGAAAGGCTAAAGATTTAGTTTCCCAAGTTGTAGTCCATTGACCAAATAAAGAGGGAAACCCTCATGTCAAAAAAGATTCTCAAAAATCCTTTAAAGCATGATGAGATTGAGAAGGTAGACAATTTTAGAATCATAATTCTTAGTGAAAGTATTGATAAGGCCAAGAGCATAAGTGATAGGGTCATTGATTAAATGTATGACATAGAAGATTCAATTTGTAAATTATCATGTAAGCCAACAAATAACCAAGATAAACCTCTTCTTATTCATGTTATCTAGGATAAATTTAAGGAGGTGATTAAGAGGGAGTCATCACATGACACAAATTTCAATTTGGATTCCATCCACTAGTTTAACATGTTACACAATACACTTCACTAGATGGGAAAATATATCTTAATGTATAGATATTATTCTATAGAATTGTATGAGGTAACAATAGATTTTGACATTAGTAATCTTTACACTATTGGTTATAATTAATATCACATATAATAAATATCGATAGCTTTGATGATTACATCAAGAAGATACAAGTGAAAAAGGACAAGGAATCTTTTGATGTGACTATCATTGATTAAGTATTTAATTATTTTAGAAAAATACATTCTATAAAATACAAATTTTATAAGTTACATTATAAAGTTGTATGTTTTAAATTGAAACTCTCATTTAGATAAATCTAAGATTTAAGTTTTAAAAGTGATATTTGTAATTTTAAAGTACCATTTCTTCAAGTTTAATTTGAAAAAGTAAAAATTCTATTTTGCAATTTTATTTTTGACAAGTTGAATGACGTAAAAGTTGTAAAATCTCACATTGTAATTTGGACATCCCTTTTTATCAAGTAACTTATAAGTTGAAAAAGTCTCAACTATAAATTATATGTTAGGTTTTTTAAGTTATGTTTTAAAATATTCAAATATTGAGAAAAACATTCAATTTTGTTAAAATATTGACCAAGTCATGAAGTTTCATTTTGGCACCCCATTTATTGGTGGATACTTCTTCAACTAATCTCTAGGAGAAATGGTTTGAGTGGAAGACTCCAATAGAACTTTTGCATCCCATTTCTTGGTGAGAGACTTCTTCAAATGATCTCAATGAGAGATGGTTCAAATATAAGACTTTAACAACATTTTATCCTTCTTAAACACTTGGAAAAGTTCCCAACTACTTGTAGAATCCTTTGTTTCCTTATACTCAATCAAAGATGCCTCTTCAAGCTAAAATTATTCCATTTGTATGAGCACTCCTTGATTTCTTTCTCTAAGAGTAAGTATAAAAGTTTTGAACTTCTCTCTAAAAAGAGTAAGTTTTTAGTAGAAATATGGTCTTCTATGTATCCCATGGATATTTTTGCTAATAGATAAATTTTTATACTATTGATAAGATCATCTACATGCTATAACCTAGGGAATATTAATATACTAAAATTTTGCCTTCCTTATTTTGTGTCATCCTTGTGTATGTACAAATTTTGTTACATTTGTGAATTATATAAGTCTTATTTCAATCATATAATATAATTTATGGTATTTATCTTGCTATTTTGAAATTTTATTGAGGAAAAATTGAGAAATTTGTTCCTTATGTGATAAAATATCAAATATTACCTTTGATTTCATACTCATGTAAGATTGTGCTTTAAGATATTTCAATATATTATTGTTCAAACTATGTTCGATCAAAATAAGAAATAATTTACACAAAATCTTTGGTGCATCACCATTTATAGTTTTAATAATATTTCAAAACTCTTCCTTATTATTTAAAACCATAGTTAGGATCAAAATCACAAAGAAGTTGTAGTTAGAAGTGAACTAGTCATGTATCAGTTGCACTAAGCTTAGCAAAAGTAAGTTGACCTTCTATAGAGGTTCACCTTAATTTTTCAATGTCTCACAAATTATATGAAATCCCATTATGTCATTATATTCCTATGTATTACAATTCCTACAAAACATAGCAGATGAGTTTTTTTGATTGATAACATTTACATTCCTTTCAACTAGGAAAATACACAAATGATTAGAAGAGCTCAATATTAACATGCTCAGAGTGTAGGGGTATTATTTTATATGTTGTATATGATAGTATTAAGAGATATAATAAATATTAAAATAAAAATTTAGGTCTTTTTATAAGGCATATAACTTGAGGGAAATACCTTAACTTGAAATGGTCCATGTTGTTAAAACCTAAAGTAGAATATCCACCTACTTTATAGATCTAAATGTGGAGTTCATTGATTTAATGACATGATCCAATTAATATACACTAAATTTTTAGGTGAGATAAATGGGATATATAAGGTACCTTACCTAAAAATTATAAGTTATCTATATAGTTTATGTATGAATCATGTAGCATATATAGATAACATGTAAAATTAGATATATCAATTAGGCTCAGAATATTTAATCACATCAAGTCATGAATATGAATAATATATATCATGGAAATATCTATAAATTAATAGTACAATATAAAAAAATCAATCACACAAACAAGATCATTCAATTTAATCCAAAATAAGGGTCTACAGAGACATCATATAAGGGGCATGTTCAAATTTTGTAGAATCAGAATAAAATGATAATTAAAGTGTGTAGTCCACATAGAATGGCATATTAAAATGTAAAACCAATTTAAAATAGAAAGGGGGATAATAGGAAAGGAACATATTAAAATGACCCACAAGAAATGAAATATAAAGCAATGGAATACACTCAAGGAGGTGGAAAATAGAGGAAACATAAGTTATCAACATAAACATATTATACTAGAACCTACATGTGTGTGTTAAAAAAAACATTATGTAGTACATAAATTTAATTACAATGTGAAAGATATGAACATGGATATAAACATTTTTAATCATTATAATGTACAAAAATTATGACTCAATGATCATATAAGATATGTAACATGTATCAATCATCATCAAAGAGGTAAATGCCCCCAATGTACTATATGACATGATTAGAGGAAAGGTCCAACATATGGATATGTATAGATAATATGTTTAGTTATGGATGTATCACACTCAAATATGCATTAAACATATTCAAATACATGAATGAAACTATATGACATATACTAGCCTAAATAAATATATATATATATATATATATACATACACACACACACACACACACACACACACAGATATATATATATATATATATATATATATATATATATGCCAAGGAGCTAATAAAATATGTGAATGTAGAATAATTTTTTATTTATCTAATTATTTGAATTTATTTGTATTTTTATAATATTTTATTATTTTGGATTTTTAAATTGTTGATATAAATTGTGTAATATATCTAATTATCTCAATATGAGGATTATAATATGTGAGGAGTGGTAAATTAATAATATTTCCTAAATGAATGTGCCATATGTTTGCATAGTATAATTAGAAAGTGTATCATGTTATTTTGGTAAGTTTTTACTTTCTATCTTTACTTTAGTGATATTTTCCTTTGTTTCTAGTAACCATGATTTTTTTATTTTAATATTATATTTAGTAAAAAATGGACTAATATTAAATACAATAGAGCATTATTTAGGTCCATGTTTGATAGTCCATTGAATAGATCCAACACAAAAATCATATGCATTATCTTTATTTCCATGTTCCATGACATTCATAAAAATGTAAAGAATTTATAGGAACATATATTGAATTCACAAGTTGGGTCAACTATGATATTTTGACCTTGATTTCCATCTATGCAAGGTTAAATGATTTTATGCTTTGAGGAAATATTTATAATTTCTTCATATGAAGGCACATGTGAAACATTATCCTTTTGATGTATCTCTTATTTTTTATGTAAATGTTTATTTTGTACTCATTATTGTAACATTTTTTTTTACTATCCCATTTTTGAATTTTCATTAGACTTGTTTTATATTATAGGTTATTATTATTTTGGATTAAAAAATTCATATGCATATTTGAATTAGTTTCATTAGTATTAAAATATATCTCAAGCCTTGGAGATCATTATGATCAAATTTGGAGATAGGATGAGCAATTCTTTGTGAATGTTTTCCCATTCATTTGCCATGATAACCAAAGTGTTTTAAATATAATTGTCTAAAACCATATTAATTTGAAAGTTGAGTATAATTCTTGAAAGGTATGATTTTATCCTTTTCATCTTGATCAATTTTAAACATTGACTGGTCAATCTTATTATTTAAATCTATTCTTGATCTAATTTGGTCATTTATAAAATATTTTTCCTACATTATCCTTTGGAATCCATTTTTGTTCTTTGGGAACTTGTTATTTAGAATATTATTCATAAAGTGATCAGGTTTCATTGATGTATTTATGATAGGAGCACCACTATCTTTATGAATTTTTTTTTTCTATAATGAAAAATAATAATATGTATGATTCCCATGCATTCTATTATATACACAATAGGATTTGTATCTTATTATAGGATGTAGAGGAGGTAGTGGAATCACTTTGTTTCAAACAATTTATCTTAGGATTTCAATTTGACTCTTAATATCATTTTTTTTTTCAATTTATGAATCACTTATGTTAGAGGTAGTTTGTTTTATCTTTTCATTTAGATATGAAACATTGTTAGATGAATATGCAAATACAAGATTAACACTAACATATTTTGGATTCTATAGGTATGTAATCTAATTTTCCAATGATGTGATCCTTGAACCAAAATAATAATTTTGATTTTGTAGGTATGTAATTTGATTTTCCAATTATGTGATTCTTGTATTGAAATATTTATTGTCTTCATTTGAAACCATAGGATAGGCCACCTTAACCCTTGTAAAATTGATAGCCTAGACTAGGTTAGAGGGATGTGAAATATCACCCTCCTTAGGGTTAGAATGAGGAATAGGTTCCTTATTACCTATTTAATTTTTTAAAACACACCTAAAATAAAGAGAACAAAGGCAATGGAAACAAGGAAAAAAACCATCACCTATACTATTCCCACATAAAAATCAAATCTAGATAAAATAAATATAAAATTTTAAAAACCTAGAAAGTTGAAACCATCAAGGAAAACATAATAATATTTGTTCAAAATAATAATTTATACATTTTAGGAGATTGTCTGGTCTATTTGGATTTCTAAGAAAGCTCTTTTAGGAAATATACACAAGAAGAAAAATAGGTAAAATAGGTATTCCTATGCACTATAAATAAATATGTAGTAAAAATATTAAATTGAATATTTTGAATATTTCATATAGAATTTCAACATAGATTTTTTTATGAATCATAAATAAGCCAAAAAATGTGAAATATTCAACAATTAAAACATTAGAATATTCCTAATAAATAATCAATACTTTAAATAAATAAGGAATGAATTTTAGATATGTAAGATAGGTTTCTGAATAAAATATTAATTTTGATGAAACCTAGAAATGAACTAGAAAATAGGTACACCATTTGCATTGTATGTCAATATTTACTAAAAATACTAAATTACAAAAAGTAGAAAACTTTGTATCAAATTTGTGAGAAAAAATAGGTTTTTGAATTTACCAGTCTAAGTAAAAAAAACCTATAAGGAAATTTAAAATGATTTGATTAAAAATTAAATAAAACTAATGGCACATAAGGATTCAATAAGAAGACTCAGAGATCAGGTTCACAAAAATTTTAAGCCTAAATTAAGAAGTGAGGGATAAGGTTAATAATATATAATAAACATAATCTTAAGGATGATAAACTAATATCTACCATTAACATTAATATAAAACTTAGATAAACAATATTCTAAATTTATACAACTGAGATTGCTAAAAATAGTTAAGTATAACTATTGAAAGATATGATAATAAGTAAGAAATAAATGGTACTTAGTTGGTTTAGTATACATAGGTAGATATATAATAGAAATAGGTGTAAAATATATAGTATCAATATTTTGTATTAGTCATTAGATTCTATAAATTGAACTTATGTGGCAACAAACACTACCATCAAATCTATACATTACCATTGATGCAAATGTTTGACTATGACATAGGTATCCCATATGGAATAATTATTGTATCTAGATGTGACCAAATTAATTATAATAGGTTTTATTTCACATTTATACTAATGTATTCATATCTATGATATAGTTTTTCAGTCTTAACTGATTGATCAAACCCTAGGTCTTCATCCTTTATCACACATGCGATAAGTTTGCTTTAAAATGGGTTAGTGGGCTCACAATGTTGAGTTACCCCAAATACTCCTCTATCAATGGTCCTTACATACATAACCAATAATATTAGGGACTCAGGATTATTTTTTTATCCCCTATGTGTGGGAAAGTGTATGCATAAATTTTAAATATACTATATGAAGATGCATATAGTGATCTAACTTGTAATTTGAAAAATATCACTCATCAGATTTTATTTGAATGTTTTAGAAATGTAACATGATTGATACTATGATTGATATGTAAATAGGGATGAATATGTATTCATATATTACTTGTGAAATTTATCCATTTATATTTAGTATGTGTTTTCTTGTTATTTTCTATATGAGGAATGATAAGGCTTAGACATGTATTTATACCACACCTTTTGAAAATATATTATAGTAGGGTAAAATAAGACAATTAGGATGACCCATGAGTTTTGATCATTTTATAATCTAGATAAATTTTATATACTATACACTAGATAATAATATGGACACTATCATTGGTGATAGTGTCCCAATATGGTCAATAGTGTATAAAAGGCTAAAAAAGAATGGATATGAAATTGCCAATGAATGATGCTTATTAGGTTTCAAGATTTATATGTAGTGAAAGAGGCTTAGGTCATATAAATTATATGTATTATATTAAGAGATAATCATTTAAGCACAATGGCATGGTGAACATGAGCTTTTAGGTACCAAGAAGGTTTATAAATGAAGGGTAGAGCCCTAATTGATATTTTTCAAATGTACAAGACTGAGATGATATAAATATTTAGATTTAGTATCCAAACCTATTATAAATATGAAAAAATAAAACATTTTGATATGATAAATTAAAATTTTATGTTATCTATAATTTTTCCACACATATACATATAATAGGTTAAGGATAAAAATAATTATATCCATTTTTAACTTTTTTGGGCCTTTTGGATCTACCTATTTTCATATGCTTATTTGGACTTGATATGTTGGTTTGTTTCCAATTTGTGATGTCATATTTAATTCAAATAAAGGAAATGATATATAAATAAGGGTCCTAAATTTGATTTAGATATATGATAGGCAAGGAAAGGAAGCATAATAAGAGTAACAATTACACAAATTTACAACATTCCACAAATTAATCATAGAAGTATCAGCTAAGATTTCAAGACCCTTACATATAAATAATTATTAAGGTGAATTAGTTTATAATTAAATATAAAATTGGGTAGAGAAGGTTTAAGTCCTACCTCAATTCTTAATTTACACATTACATGGACTACAAGGGGTTTAATTTTATGCATACGAGATAGGTATATTAAAAATCCACTTTGGTGGTTGCCAAACCTCATTATTTCCCCTTTATATTATTGAGTTAATATAACCATGTCTATATAGGAAAAAATAAATGATTAAACAATCATGTACATTAGAGATTTTTAATTTATGAAGAAAAGGTATACTTGAAATTAGGAAGACATAACACAATTTCTAGAAAATATAGACATTGAAAACTATAGATATGCATTGAAGTAAGTAAAGATGCATCCAATGGCACATGGGAAAAAAATTAGTTTGGATTGAATAGGATAGTATTGTATATGTATTATTTTTTCTAATACTAATGCATAGGTCCATTGACATAGTTGTAGTTCAAACAAAAACAACATAATTTGAGTAAAAACATATAATTATAAAAAATCAAGGTGTGATTATTTATCAGCATGTTTTTCAGTTCATTCCATTATTTTAGCTTGAATTTGTGACACTTAAGCTTATTTTTATTATTTTTTATCTTATATATATTTTAATTATGTATATTATGTACACATGCTCAAATTTATTTAATTACATCTTGTAGACAACTAGTTTGTGCAAAAAAAGGCTAAACATAAATGGTGAACCTTAAATATTTACAACACACATCCTAGGGTTTCAAAACCCTCTTTCCTTAAACTTTCATAATTAATTTTATATCTTATTTATAGATATCTTATTTTATGTATGCTTAAAATACCATTAGTGTTATTTTCATTTAGGCTCTTACATTATTTACATGTTACCTAGGGTTTAACTATCATCTATATTTAATATAGAGTTTTAAAAACACCCATAGGTCTTATTCATTTTAAATATATTTTCTTAAATTTTATTATCAAACTAAGGTGTCATTGTTTTTTAATGCACTTTGCTTTATTTTATAGTCATTGTTAAAACTAATAAAATGAATGCACATATAGTACCAAAATTAGATATTAATGTTGTAGGGAGTGAAACAATGTATAAATGTTTATCTCAAGGGATAAAAATAGTCCTTAAGGAAGATATTAACATGTTTATTGATAGTGTAAGTTCATCCTCAAATAAAATTAATTATATATAAATATCCTTAGGGTTAAATATAATATAACTTTACCCTCCTAACAAATGACAAATAGTGTGCCTATCAAAACTATCAATGGAAAATTATATAGTAAAAAATAAATATTAAAATGTCATTTTATATCACTCTTGAATAGACTATAATGTTTCATATGGGAATATTTTACCATGTAAAATAATCAATTTATCATTTCCCTTTAACTTAAAAATTCATAAACTTAGTATTAGCCAAAATTAGCCACAATGAATGAGTATCATTCAAAAACTTTGGTCATAATGTTCCTAACCATGCTCATAGTCATATGGAGTTATTTGTCATGGCCATAATGGATCTCATAGTGATAAAGCTTGTGTGGTTTTTTTTAACTTGTAGTGTTATTAAGGTGGTCTAGTTAGAATTGAGGTCAAATCAATTAGTCTTGTCATCAAGATCATTCAATATGGTCACTTCCAATGTGTTTAGCATAGTTTAAGGTGACTTTTAAAAATTTAAAGATAAGTGTGAAGTCAAGTAAATATTGAATCATGGTAAAAAATAAAGGTGGTGATCCTTACAATAAGCACTATGATCTAATATGCCCAAATTGACAAAGGAATATAACTAGTAATTTAATCATGTTATATTTTCAATAAGTTTGGAGAGATTAAGGTAGTTTTTATTAGATTAAGGTATTTCATTTTCTTTAGTCTTATTATGTACTATAATTTTGAGATGATACTTGATAGGGAAGAGAAAATGTGAAGGTTATATCATTGGGTATTGTTATTTTAGGTCATATAACATTTTTGTAATTTCATGATTCTTTTACCTTTGTACATCTTCTCCAAACGTCTTAATAACTACTTTACAATGTTGGTATATCTTTGTAACTACCCATTCATCATTTTATAACATCCAAATGAGAGGTATTAAATGAGTTGTAGGTAAATATAGGGGAAACCATTTTGTCATATTCATACACCTCTATAAATGTTAGGTAAAGTTGCATGATCTCCTTGTTGAACATCTCCTATAGTTTGAGGAGGTTAGAATAGGTAGATTATTGAACAAAATGAGATTTTAGAGGTATTTTGTAGAGGTTTTACATTTATGGGAAATTTCCAAGCCTATACAAGGATATATTAGTATCCTCAAACCTAAATACATATAAAGGATGGAGTTATAAATCTAAACAAGATAAAAAGCTTGGCCATTTCTCCATCAAATTTCTTAAGTCTTCTTAGTAGCCTCAGAATGTCAATAGTTTTGAATCAGTACTTAGAAGAGAGATATTTTGATCCTAATATATTAGGAAGAGATGGGCACCCTAATTACCTTCCATTATATTTAAATATTTATCTAGTTAATATCCTTAGTTTTATGAACAATCATTAAGAAATTAAGGAGTAGAATGAAGAATTCAAACCCCATGGGATCATTTTTCAACAATTTCAAGGCATTTTTTATCTCATTGGTGAAAATGGATGATGACATGAGATAATTATAGTATTATTCATCTCTCTCACATCATTTCTAGTACCTATTTGGAATGTTTTAGTATAAAAAAGAATAGAATATCCACTTTGGATGAATTACATATCTATTTGAGGAATTTTAGACACACTTTGGGTTGATTTTGAGTGTTTTAATTAAAAAATAATCTTTAATAAAACTCTCATAAAAATACAAAACTCATTATATCATCTCATCAAGTCTACTTCCACATTCTGAAAGCTTCTCTTCCACTCATATGAACTAACAACCATCTTTAAGAGACTCCAATAGGCCCATTGGCAAAAGGATTGGAATGAAACTCTAAGCACCTTGTGATACTATTTTTTTTATATTTATTGACCATATAGGTGTTTATAAGTGATAAGGAATCTTAATAAATTATCCCAAGGTAATCATCAAAGGGAATATGGTAGACAATGAATTATAATAGTCTCAGTGTTCTTCAATGAGTCTCCAATGGTAAATAAGAGAAAGGTATACACTTGTAACTATTGAATGAGTTAATAATTCATCCTAAAAATGGTTTTAGTAATGACCATTATAACATGATTTTACCATACATAGGAGGTCATCCAAGGAGAAATACCAATGATGATGTAAAGAAGGAGGTGTCAATAATAACACAATCATCTAAAGGTCTACATATAAGCTGAGATGAATCAAGTAGGGTTTACAAGTGAAGATGAATTTGAGAAGTATAATAGATTATGTGAGAAATAATAATAAGGGTTTATAAGTTTTAAATTTCATTAAAATCATATGGATCACTAGAATGGTCATTAAAAGTCTAAAAAAAACACCATGTCAAGTAGTTTGTGTAAATACAAGAACCTAATTGTAATGGTTTCTTGTGAAAATACATCTTGAATTGACTCTTTAATAAATAGAGAGAGGATAATTAAGAATATTTAAACATGATTCATAGTTTCAACATTGGTAAAATTGGTTCAAATAAGTTCAAACCATAATCAAGAGGGAGCTCAAGCTAAATGACCACCTACACTCTTTTCATAAGCCTAAGTGAGAAAAAGAATAATTATGTGATGTTATATGGAGTTAAAAGAAGTTTAAAACATAAAATATTAGAGTATTATGTAATTAATCCTTAATAATACCATCAATAATTCTAAATAAAATAGACAGAAGTTCAACCTCAAGGCTTGACACTTAAAAAATTTAAATGTCTACCTACAGGCTAGTTGTAGGCAGATGAGAGGAAGTACATACTTGAGATGGATGTAAGGTGATAAGAATATTTTAAAGGTGTGAAATAAAATTAAAAAGAAACTAAATAATTTTTAGGATTACCTATAATTCCAAAACCAATTCATTAAGACTCATTATTAAGAGGTGTAGTCAGAAAGCCCAAGTAGTCACCTATAGGCTTATGTGTGAAAAATGAAGAAAGATATCAATTTTTGGTGTGTTTAGAGGAATTAATTCCTAAGATTTAAATTTTATATGCTAATATGTTCCCATGAATTTTTATCTCACTGAAAAAGAAATAAAATTCCCAACAAGGTGACTGTCTATATACCCTTACCAAAGCCTAAGGCAAGTTTCAATGGAATGAAAGGGTCAATACCTTAATAATAACACTTGAAAATATCATATGATGTTTAAAAAACCTAAAAATAATGTTTCAAATTGAAAACCAAGCACTTTTATCCCTTTTCCTACCAAATGATTTTTCTCAAATACACAATCATGCTTGTATTGCTCAAAAGGCGACTTTTAATATGTGTGAACTTATATAAGGAAGTGCATGGATTATTGAATTAATTGTGTAAGGAAGGAGAGTTTATATATAAAATTATTATTTTTAGTTTATAAATTAAATATGAAAACATTATGAACTATCATTAAGATGTTAGGTGACTCTAAAACCCTTGTTAAACCCTGAACAAGACCTAATGGAAAACATAATCTTTTCAAGCACACAAAATATATTTAAATGAATTAAAAAAAACTTTTATGACCTCTATTCCTCTCCTAGTAATTTTATAAATCAAATTATTGGCAAGGATGAGCTAATATTGTGCAAAAAATGTCCTAAGAAACTCCTTGAGCGTATCTTCAATGTTTTAAGCTAGACAAACCCTCCTAAGCAATTGTAGAGGGTATTCAAGACATGATAGATATTTTATTACCATAATAAATTCATTTATTAATTTTTCATAGGCATATTATATGATACAAGTGGTAATCTAGGACTTATTTAAAAATCATATTCAATATGGATTCAAGAAGGTAAGCATATGGACTGGTTGTAAGGTTCTAGAGATAAAATAGTTTTTAAAACACCTTGGAGAACCTATAAAAATCCTATAAATAATACTTAGAGTCATGGAATAGATAAAAGGATCATAATTAAACCTCAAATATACTTTAAACCTACATGACAATGAATATATCTCTCTACTCTATTGACAAACAAGTGTGAAGACTACAGTGACAAGGTGATTTCAAATGCTTAAACAAAGTTTGTATGACTTGATGCAACACCTATAGGAAGAAAAAAAATATGGTGGAGGTTTATATAGAAAAAAAATAGAATTTACTTGTAAAATTAGACCTTGATATCAATAGAAAGTAATAAAATGAATCATGAAGTTCATGTGCAAGTCTCAAATGATGAAGAAGCATTGCAAGGGGAAAGTTATCAACCATGTTGAATGTCAATTAGATGAATTTTAACTATCGTAAATAAATATATATGTAACCCTTTGAGAATAAGTTAGACTTAAGAAGCATAAAAACTACTAAAATGGCCTTCTATACCACTCTTCATGAGGAATATCATCAAAACTTGGCTTAGAAGGTTACGAAGAAAGATGAAAACACACTCGTTTCAAGCTTGGTGTTACTTTATTTATATTTTATAACTAATTTTATCATGAAATACAATTAATGATTTTTGTTCTTGTCATGTCTCTCTTTCCTCCTCTTCTTTTATAAATTAATCATTGAAGGGCATTGAATGTAACCTCTAAATGTGTATGGTGAATCCCTACCAAATTTAAGACTTTTTATTACCTTTAAAATATAATTCACACTAAGTTACATATTATTAATCTTAAATTTAGTGATTTTGAGATGAATTGTTGATGAATGTTAGAGATACTTGTATTGTTTCTTTATATTTGTCCTTTCCATTTATTCCTCTATGTGAGTTAGTTATCTCTCCACATGTCATATGAAAGGTATCACATGGTTTGTTGGGTTTGAGTCTTAAAATTTAATTTGTGTTTGGTATTATTCCTATTGAATAATCACCTTAAATATTATAAAAGACATACACTTCATATAAAAAAACTTATGTGATACAAGTTATTTTGAAGCTATAAAAATCAGATTGTAAACTTGACATTTCATAGTGCAAATATTGGAAAGTAAAGGACACTATATTTGGTGCATCACCTCATTATTTTATTATTAGTTTTATCTCTTTTTTATCCTTTCTATTTACAAGTTTACTAGTTTAGTTTTAGTTTTGGGTGAAGCATCAAGGGAGCTAGCCCAATCTAGAGATTCACTTCACTAATTAGGACACCCACAACCTATGAGTGATTCCATGCTATCATCTAGTTAGCAAGTCTTTAACAACATTCCTATGGGTGAAAATTAGATATATAACATTTCTATCACACTCAATGGGATTCAATTTCAACAAGTTTATCTAAGATTGATGCTAGTCTTGACAAAATTATAACTGTAATATCCTCCTTCATGTAACATATGGTGACTCCAACAAGTTTTTATCTCTTGGTTGTAAACTATCAAGTCAATTTTCATGAATAATTTGAATACAACGTCAAGGGCCAAAGTCATTCCGTTTAAGTTTGTTGAACTACCTTAATTTTCAATCAAGATAAAGAGATTTATTTATTTTGTTCCTTAGACAAAGACTTCTAGAAAGAAGCTCCATTTTCATTACACTCCAAGCTCTCATAAAGCTAAAAATGTGGATAAAAACCTACCCTTTATTTCTTTTGATGGTTGATTTTCTTTAAACATTGAAATATTTAATGATATCCCTATGCGATCCCTCAAGAGTGCCCCATACTTTAGTGGATAAAACACCATTACTCCCATTAAACACATTAGAGATATGTCTAATTTCTACAGTATTCACAATATCACTGAAGATAATGTTATCATTAGGGATTTTTAAATTTCATTAAAGGTAAAAGCATTGGATTGGTATAAAAATTTAGATCCTAATTTCACTGATATATGGTACTAATTGGGAGATAAGTTGAGTAAGAGTTTTGAAGATAAGAGTGATCATGTGTCACTAGCTGAAAAATTAACTACTCTCAAGAGAAATCCATAAGAATTCATGCAAGAATTAAATTATAAGTTTTAAAAAACATGGGATAGGATTTTAATTCTTGTGATACCTAATCCAAATTATAATTTCCTTTACTATCTCAATGCATTGACTAGTGGCATAGCTATTATGATACAATCCATGGGAGGAGAGACCTTACTTGAGGCATATGACCTTGATATCAAAGATAAAAATAACCTCATACAAGCTATAAATATATACCCAAGGCCTACCATTCCATAATTTCATGATATATATCCTTGTAATCAAACTCTTTCTCCCATTTCTATAATAATTGATCATGAGTTGGCTACTCCTATTCAACCAAATAGAACAAGTGATGTAGAAGGAATACTCAAGACTCTTTCAAACAATATGGTGAAAATTAAGAGGAAAATAAATCAATACTTTAGACCTTACCAATCTACATATCACTCTTATCATTTTATTCATCCAAAAATCCCACATTTCCAAGCCAATTATTAAGGGTAAGGGTAGGTTACCAATGCTAAACCATATAATAGCTACAATCCCACTACTACCTCCACTTCTACAACTTTATTACCTACTCAAAATAAACTTGTTAAATAGAATGATTGGTTTTCCTAATTGAGTTATCCCCATTATAATCTTACCAATAATAATTAGGTTTTAAACTAATCTTTTATGGAATAAAATGGAGTAGTTACTTCTATGATAGAAGCCAAAGTTATATATCAGATAATGACTACTAGAGAGAAAGTTTAATTATATGTTATATTGGTAAATTTATAAGAGGGAAAATGGTGTGTAGTCAATATATTTGTAGGTGCAAGCAAGCTTGTTGATAATTTCATAGAATCCAACACAAGGTCTAAAAGACGATCAATTTACGATTATCAAGAGATAGGTAAGGGTGTAGCCACTATGCCTTCTATGTCTCAAGGAAAAAAAGATGTTAATGTAGCTTCTAAGGCCTAATAAAATTCAAAAATTTATAATGTAATGGATTCTTTTATACCCCAAACTATTCAAGCTCAAAATATTATAGAATATCCTAGAGGATAAGTAAAGGTTACCATATCTTGCATTAACATTGTGGACCAAATGAATAGGTTGAATGTGAGTATACCTATATAGGATACATTAGTTCTTCCTATACAAATGGAGATTCTTCAAGATGCATTGTCAAATCTCAGCCTTTCAAAAACATAAACAATAAGAGAGAGTTAATTTTTTACTAACACTCCTACACCTACTAGTGGGAAGCTATGAAAATATTTTAAACCATGTCTTTTTTATGTTTCAATGATAATTGGAGATTGCCTAATACAAAATTGAATGATATATAGTGTGGAGAGTAACTTAGTGATGCATAAATGAATATCTGATAATTTAGGCCTAAAGTGTTAATTTAATACCAAAGGTGTCTTGTAATTGGATGGTTTAACTACTAAGACCGTAGGTGTGATCAATGTTTTGATCCTTACTCTTCATGTTTGTCCTAATTTCTCTATTTCTCAAGATATTATTGTATTATATTTTCCACCCTACTCTACTTTTTATCTATAAATAGACTTCACCATGAAGATTAGGGGTTAATTATCATATGATTGGTCATTTATGGTTTTTAAAACTATATATTGTACTAAGGTTACAATAAAATCTAAATCTATGTCTATGTTTCATCTTGATCCATAAAATCTAAACTCTCAAATTCCTATTTCACCATCATTAATGAATAAGATCATCCTAATGACAAACAAATAGTTTTACCTCTTAAACACATATAAAATGTTCTCCTTGATGAGTGAGGAGTAAAAACCATGAGTATGATACATATAGAGGTGTTGAAGAACATGGTCTAGGTGTTTATTGTTTACATGAATGAGGTATAGCCATACCATCTTTCTAGGTCTAGTGAAGATAATGATGTCCTATTAAATTTTTTCTTTGATGGTTCAAGAAGTAAATATGGAGTAGGTGTACATATAATTCTAGTTTCTCCTTCAAATGAGAAGTATTATTCTACAATTAGATTCCAATTTAGTTGTACTTATAATGTAGTTGAGTATGGGGATCTTATACATGGGTTTTAATGGGTAAGAAATAAAAAGTGAATTAATTACATGTTTTTGGATATATTAAAAAAATATTACACAAAGAAAGAGGTTAAAGTGCTACCAATATTTCATTATTAAAATCCTACAAGCGTGGGGTAATTGACCTTATTGAATATTTTGAGGCCTTCAAAAGCCAATCAAATCTAAGAGAGAAGAATCAACATGTTTATAGGTTATATTCAATGGGATCTCAATTTGACATCGATAATGATGTCGAGAACTCAAAAATACATCCATATATCAAGGTGGTAGTAAGGACATCAATATTATATAATGAATTTAATTGGAAAGGTTTTTAGTATGATAAGAAAATATCAAGTTTCACTCAACAAAAATCTAATTTTTCTTCTAAAATCCAAGACAAATTACAACACCAATATGGAGAAAAAAATTTAGAATTAAGGTCTAGTAATCTTCCCTAAGGGATGATAACTCTTGAGAACATATTTAATGAGAGTGATCAAATGAAGGAGGACAGAGTATGTCTACCAAAGAATAACACCATGAGAGAGTGGATATATTCAAATACAAGCTTCCTAATCTTGAAATGGTTTGTACCTTAGTTGAGAGAGTTACATATATTGAGTCATATAGATAATTTTTTTATGTATTTACTTAGGAATATAGTGATATTAAGAGGTTTTATCCTACATTACCACAACATACTATAAAACTTGATCCAAATTGCAATCATGTAAGACAAAAATAAGGGCCTATTAATCCTAAAGTTGAGATTATAATTAGAAAGGATATAACCAAGTTGATATAATCAAGATTCATATTCCCTATTGAGTACTCTTCATGGGTTACTAATCTAGTCCATGTGAGAAAGAAGAGTGGAGAGATAAGATTATGTGTAAATTTTAGGGATTTGAATAGTGTGTCATTGAAGGATCATTATAATTTATCAGGTAATTAAACAAACTTATGGGATAATTCCATGGATATTACCTATAATGTGATTATTTTAATTAATAATGTGATCATTCTATTTAATTAAAGTGATCACATTATTTGAATCTAGGCTTGGGATTGTTGATCCATAATATGATCATGCTATATTGAACAATAATGTGATTTCATTATTAATGAAATTTCATTATTATCATTTAAAAAAATGTGATCACATTAATAATATGATTTCATTACCTATATGTCAAAAAATATAAAAAGGGAAACCTGAATGCAAAATCCTCATTTTGCGTTCGAGTTCCCTCAATCTCCCATAACTTCCATGATTGTGTTTTACATAGAAAACTCTAGAGAGTTCCAAGAAGATTCCAGATTCATCCCATCGACCTGTTGATTGATGATGCCACCAGGTATGAGAGGTAAGTGATTAAGATGTTCCCTATTTAACCCTAATTTCTCATAATTTTTATTGTTTAACCCTAGTTTTTAATTGTAATTTGTTTTTTAAAGCCCATGTTGTTAACCCTGCATAGAACCCTCCAGTGACTACTCCTCCTAACCCTCCAAAAAACTCTTTTATTCTTCATATCTATCCACCTACCCCTCCTATAGTTCCTTAAAACCCCTTAGAAGTCAAGAGGTTTTGATTAACAACATTATGGGAAACACACTTGAAATTGAAGAGTTAATTGATAGAATGAGGGATCCCACTTTGACCCACCCCCACCACACCTAGCTATCTAATTCCCTACATAAATTATTACATCAAATTAACTATATAATGATTTAAATTAACTAATGGACCTCATATAGGTATATTTGTATGGCATATTATATTTACAAGTTGTCATCTCTTCAGATCAAGAAAAAAGAAATTTCAAACGACTCCATTTGTACCCTTTTTGTCAACCCAACCATAAATTCCCCATTTCCTATAATTTTTAAACATTTTATTATCCATCATTATGTACATAACTTAATCACAACAAATCTTTAGGATTGATGGTGGATGATATTTGACTATCCACCATGTAACAACCTTGAGGTCCCATTATATTTTTTTAGGAAACTCTTATGTTTGTTTGTCCTCAATGAGATTTTAAATTATTTTGATTTTAGTGAGTTTTAGGGTCGAGGAAAATGATTTGTGTAGGATTAACTAGGTACACATCATACACCTAATTAGCCTACATGGATCCATATCTAAAATCATCTTGAGATTGATATCCCCTTTATAGTTTATTAAGTCATATATATAGATACTCTCCATGCTCTTAGTTCACTCACCAATACACTCATTCAACATACAAGTAGGATTTCATAGAGTGATTCTAGAGATACACCACCTACTAAACCCTGACCCCACCCTTACAATTTATGTGGATTTATGTACATAGGACATTCTAATGATGATGGAATTGATGGTTCAGATGGATTTGATCATATTCTTATGAGTGATGAGTTTTTATCACACACATTTGGCTTGCATACATTATTCACCACATAGATAAAAGTAAATTTTATATAAATGGCATGTTAAATGTAAGTTATATTTTCAAATTTAATTTAGCTAACAATTAAGTTACATATAAATATAATATAATTTATATATGGACCATTTTTTATGTCTTACGAGGTGATGATTCCTTCATTATCATATCAACATTTACTTTATCATGGTAATTATTTACATATTCAGATCCAACTACTAGGCCATCGACTAGTACATCTACCTCTATTAGGATGACACCATTTACCTATAAAAAGGTAAAATTTCAAGTTAATCTTATGATTTATGTATATTTAGTCTATGTATATATTTTCCTTGTAAGTTTAAATTAATTTTATCTTTCTCTATTTTAATGTACTATATTTTCATGTTATCTCTTTATCCTTTTTCTGTTCTTTACAATAGTTACAAGCTATGAAAATGGGATCAATGGTACTTATATAACTTCTTTTGGAAAATACCATAAAGATTCCAGGAATAATATCATTTAATATTAGACAAGGATAGTTCACATGCCACAAAGATACTTATATAAAATGAATCTAACACTTATTTAGGGGTCCTTCTAGGTAACACTATCTTGAAAATGAAGTTACTAATCTCAACATAGTTATATTCTCATTTTTACTTATGTCACCATTACCATTATACATAAATCCACATGATACCCTTGAAAATGAGTGATAATAATAAGGGAATTTAAGGTAAAATAGAATAAATGTGCATCATTAACAATAGACATAACACAACAAACATATATGTTTTTCTCTTTGCATCTAATTTGCTTATCTTTTCAAGAATTAATGAAAAAATAACACACTTGAAAACATAAAAGTCATAAATGGTCTTATGTTGGACCATTATTCCTTGGGAGTATCATCTTAAAATTATCTTATATGGTCACTGATCAATGATCTAGACTTTGTATTCATATCTTCTACCCATTACCCATATGGTACATTTTCTCTTTCTATTACCCAAGGTCAATACACTATTTTAAAACAAATATATTACATACTTCTAGGGATAGTCAACATTATATATGAAAAAATCATGAAACACATTTTTCCATAAAATATTTGAATCTTCCTTATGAATATACACCCATTTGCTTAGTGGAAGTTAGCTTGGAAGTGATAATATCCTATTAAATCTGAGTCACATTCATATACCTATTTCCCAAAGACTTTCTTAATAATGAAAAATAAAATTCCTATGACCATATTGCATTTAAAACCATAAGGACATAAAATTGACATGACTAAACACATGTATCATAAATACTCCTCATCTTTGAAATGGGTAAACACAAACAATTCCTTTTCTCTCTTTGTCATCTATATTTTTACACCGAACACTTATATAAGATTCATGTGTGTATGTATTTAATGGTAGGCATGTGCAATAAATATCCCACACCAATAAACTTAAACAACCATCTATAAACAATAATGACGAACCACTATAATCATAAATCTCATGCCCAACACATACATCCTTATGATTAGGATAATATTTAGCATGAGTGTTAAAACCCACCCACTGGTTTCCCAAATCATTTCTAAAAAAGGGGAGATGATTGTCAAGCATGCCTACTTTTTATTTTTATTCCTTGAAAAGTGATAATAAGATCAAGTAACATTATAATATGATATAAAAAGGAATTAGTTATGAGGACTTAAGTCAAACCCCTATTTTTAGATAAGTAATAAATCAACAACCAGTATAGTCAAACATGGAATATAATATAAATTGAAGATATTAACCCAAGTATTTTTATATTTATCTTTGAAAAAAATCAAACTAGTATAAATTATATATTACCTTTCACTAATCCTCTAATTTTATTTTTAGTACAAGGCTCCTACTTTAACACTTTAATAGATGGCTTATCAAATCAGATCTATGTGTATTTTCACATTCATGCTTGTCTTATTCTTTCCTATAATGTGTCATTACATTCATGTACTTATATAGAAAAATATTTCAGATACAAGTGATTTTATTGATCATTTTACTTTCCATTTATAAGATTTGATGGTTTATATAAAACTAAGTGAGACTTTGTCTACATGAATAGTTGATGGTTGGAGTAAACACTTCTCCCTCTCTATGAACTAAGACAAACATAGGCATTGCTACTGCAATGTCATCTAAATAGGTGATAATAGAGGTATATATTGGTTCTTGTAATTTTGAATTTTAAAAATATACTTTTTTTAGTAATTTTATTACATGTGCTTGGGGAAAATATAACTTATGTAAATGTATTGTGTATACAGGGTTTTCCTATGAAAGTTGATAGTCCCAATTAGATGTTGATTGGGGTAAATTCTCATGTTCCTCCTATATTTGAGATGCCTATTTTGATATTTGAGACTTCCATTAGCTTTTTTTAGCATGAAAAATAGATTGAGTAGGATCATGAGCTTGTAGTAAGTGCATGTTTAAATGATTTTTATTGTAGTTTAAAATTAATTTATTAATAATTATTTGAATGTATTTTATGTTATTTTTTTAATAGTTCTTATGTTTAAATAGGTTTAGTTGTAAGCCATATATGAGCATAGGACCCATAGTCAGACCTTAGAGCAGTCCAAGGCATTAGAGGGGTCTCCATCTACTAGCATGGCAAAGAGGGGGAGGTTATTTGATGAATAGGCCATCTTACATATGAGATGTACTTTTTTATATACTTATATGTCAATTAATGAATTTTTGGCATTGTATATGCATATATAACATTCAACTAACATTGGATACTATGTTGGTAGATGTAATTTTTTTATGCCTATCATGGTAATCTATGTATTATTGACATTAGACACATGTGCCTCTATTATATGTCTATCATGGAAATCTATCTAATTTATATTCACCTTTTATTTCATTATGTGTTATTGTATAGTATTGTTTTAATCTTATAAATTATTATCTATCATACCTCATATTTGACTTTTTACACATAAATGAGTACTAAGAAATTATTTTTTTCAAATCTCCCATATTTTTTTAAATTAAATTTTTTATTTCATTTATGTAGTGGAAATGACTAATGGCACTCTTATCACTTAGGCTTAATGGACTTCTTCTCTTTATAATTTATTCTTATATACTTTGGAGACATTTTTTAGTTTCATTAGACCTCTTATAAACCTCTCACATTCATTCTCTAGCTCATTTGATACATTACATTCACAAACGTCCTCTAACTCTTTCACTATCTTCTCACTAGGCAATCCTCTTAGGTTTCAAGTACCAAAAATTGATATATGTCTCAAGGAGTTAGTCTTATATCATATATGTTCTTAAATGGTCAAATAATACCTAATTTAACCTATTAATAGTGCTCAAGCACACTTCAACATTCAATTCCAAATATAGGGCACAATAAGGCACAATAAGCAACCATACACAACAAGACATCCTACAAGCCTATGATAATAACATACAGTATTAATTTAATTTCAAATCTCTCATACATATTATAAGAGCTGAAAAACATCATTTTTTATGGGACCATCTTCCAATTCCATATATCCAATGCAATACTTGCAATATTAAGAAACCACTCTTACTTCCTTTTGCAATGTGACTATTAACACAAAACAAGGGATAGATGGGGTTTATTTCTTCTAAAGGACTATATGTTAATTATTTACCATTATCTTTTATATAAAAAATAATTAGCCTTCCACCTCAATGATCATTATCAATTTATATATCATTATCTACACCAAATTCATACTCCCTTCATGAGAAACAACCATTTACTTTCATATTAGACTGTCATAGGCAAAATAGGGTATATGGGTATATGTCTTACTCATTTCTCTATACGTCTATATAGATAATCAAAACTAATAGCATGATGACTCATAACTTATCAACCTAGTGGAATCACTCCAAGATCCCTTCCTTGATCATGACTTATAGTTGCTTCTTGGTTACCACCTATAGTTATTCATCCACTTGCAACCTTACACAAATGATAACATATTCATGGCCTCAATTTCTTTCAAGGATAACATGAAACTAATGCAATCATATATAATAAATGGATAATACACAAAAATTAACTTTATAGTTCAATATGTCAATAGGATAATTCCTCAATACAACCTAATAGGTTAGTAGGTCAATAAATCAATTATCACCAATAGGTTAATAGTTGAATAGGTCAATAGGTCAAAGTTGTCAAAATTTTCAAAGTTGTCAATATGTCAATAGGTCAGTATGGAATTTAATCAATATACCTAATAGTTCAATACGTAAATTACCACCTAATAGGTCAATAGTTCAATAGGTAAAAGTTGTAAAAGTTGTCAAAATTGTCAAAGTTCTCAAAGTTGTCAAAATTGTCAAAGTTGTCAAAGTTGTCAAAGTTTTCAAAATTCTCAATATTTCAATTGGTAAATTGATCAATACCGCATAATAGGTCAATATTTCAATTATCACCTAATACTTCATTAGGTCAATAGGTCAAAGTTGTTAAATTTATCAAAATTGTCAAAGTTGTCAAAGTTTAAAAAAAATTCAATAGGTCAATAGGAAAATTATTCAATACCACATAATAGGAAAATAGGTAAATTACCACCTAATAGGTCAGTAGGTCAATATGTCAAAGTTGTCAAAATTGTAAAAGTTCTCAAAGTTGTCAAAATTTTCAAAATTGTCAAAGTTGTCAAAATTGTCAAAGTTGTCAAAGTTTTTAATAGGTCAATTTATAACTTACTCATTAAGTTTCTGTCTCTAGTTTAAGTTGTCAAAGTTGTCAAAATTGTCAAAGTTTTTGAAGTTAAAGTTGTGGTTGTAGAACTCTGATTTCAATGCTTCCTGAGTGAAAACTAACACCACTAACAAATCAAGGGGTGAATAACATTTAGGACTAGGTCTTGGCCCCCCATCAAGCTCAATCAAAAAAACCACCACCCATTCTAGCCTCAATAACACCTTTATGTAGTCATATAAAATGTGAAATTTGGTTACTTTAGTGTGGTTAATGACACCTAATCCATAAGTCCTAATACTTACAGACACAACCCTTTTAGGCTTTATTTACTGATTCCTAGTCATCCAAAACCTTTCAAATTTAAACATTATAGACCCAAGCAACTCTTTCAGGCCTAGATCCATCTCCCTTGGTCTCATTCCCTTTGGAAAATAGCACCCAACTTAGACAAGAACACTAAAACCCAATGTGTCTTATTTTTGTCACTATTGTCCAAGTGTTCTTTTGGTCCTAACAATCATATTTTCTTGAATCCTTATCCTAACTCATGTCATCCTAATGTAAATTCATTTAACCTAAGATCATTAATTTCCCTATAAAATGCCATTTAAAGTCCATTTAGAGGGGTTGACACTCATTTATAAGAGATAAGTAATAATACAAGAAAGTACACTTGATCACTTTTCCCTATTCTCTACATAAAACCTTCCAATATTATTCTAATCTTATTCAAACCCTTGCACTAGTCCCTAGCCATATGAAGTAAACCTTGTTTCACATCTAGTTGGATTCTGATACATAATTGCACCAAACACTTCAATGTGAGAACTACATTAGATTGATCCCTCCTTGAAGTATTGGTATGTAGGCAACATGCCCACATACAGGGTATGAAGTGAATCTAGTGTATCCTTTAAACACTAACCCCTTCTCTTTCTTTCTCAAATTTCCTTTCAAGTTCAATAATAAAGATCTCTTAGAGTTTTTGAAGATTAAAATAGATACATAGTAAGATCCATAGATATTTTAGCTTTGATATTTCACTGATACGATAAAAAAGACCTACCAAGAAGAACCCTAAAAAAATAAATCACCTAGACAACACTGATAAAAAAGGAATACAACTCCAAATAACAATGTGTCCCACTTTCAGTGGTCCTATCTAATCAAAAAACAATGTTTAGGAATCTATTTCTAACACTGACCCAATCTTGTACTAGAATTCTTAGGCCCTCTCTCAGACCAAACAGCTCAGAATAAGCTAAATCATATTTTTCTCTCATTTATTACTATTTTTAGAAAAGGCAAACATATAATGTGTTTACATAGATCAATGACTTAATTATTGCACATTATTTACTGGTTTACTTTACTCTAGACCTATTTATTAATTAGGAATAAAACTCCATTATTCGAAAAAATAATAAAACATTTGGTGAACTTGAGTTACTCTAAATTTTGCATAAAACCTGAGAAACTCTAGGGTAAATTCCTAGCTAATATTTCACGATAATTTTTGAATTTTATTTGAATATTAAAATCATAAATTCCTCTAAAATTTTAAAATTTTGTAGTAAATTTTAAAATAAATTTATTTCAAACCTTGGTTGTATCAACTAGCTCCCAGTAATTTTCCAATCATTTTCTAAAATTTTAGTTGCATATTGAAATTAGAAAATCACTTTAAATTTTAAAAATTCATAGTAATTTTAAAAAAATCTCAAAACCTTAGTTGCATCTACTAGGTCCTATTAAATCAAGCACTTTCCCATAAATTTCTGAATTTTTTTCTTGAATACTTAACTTAGAATTTCAATTTCAAAAATTCATAGTATTTTGCATAAGTATTTTTTAAAAATATTTAGTTTCATTTAATAACACCTATTTTATTCTTGAGGTATCACCTTACATGTTTGGAAGCTTCGTATCCTTTCTATGCATATTCTAGTTCCTTGTTTAGATTATATTAGTTTAATCTTTTTTACTATTATCCAAGTTATTTTCCTTATGCCACCTAAGTTCCTTACATCTCTTCACTCAAGCCAAAGTGAAAGACTTAGTGTCAATCCTCTTGAGTTCACCCAAATTCCCTCAACTCAACCATATACCATGGATAAACAACCAGATCAAACTCTTGCTATAGATTTTTCACATCTAAATTACACAAATTTTCATGAGGATAACTTTGATAATGAGTAGTATGAAAATAATAAAGATGAGGTACACACCGATGCTCATGCTCAACCATATTGGACAACTAATCCACTTCCACCTATTTTTGATAATGAAGTTGTCCTCAACAAAGATTTGATTGTACAAAATTTCAAAGAAAGAGATAAGGAATAGCCTAAGGATCATACACTAATTTTATAATTTATCATGGAAATTAAAAAGGCCAAGCAAGTTGAGTCTTCTATTCCCACAAATCATCCAATTGCAAATGCCATTATGAGGGTAGCTATGTCTCAACAACCCCTTATAGTATCCCAACCTTCTTCTATGTTACTTTCTACAACTATTACATCCCTATCTCCTAATGTGGTAGCCCTTATGTAAGATATAAGATCTCTTCAATCTAAGGTGTAACATCTTGAGTAAGGTGTCTCTAGACCTACACATACATTGGATTCTTTTGCTTTAATGCATACACCATTAGCACATCATATTGCTTATAAACCCTTATCAAAGGGTTTTATTTAACCCAAGCTCACTCTATATGATTGTAAGGGTGATCCAAAAACACATTTGAGATATTTTTCACATAGCATGTTTGGATTATGTGCTAAATGACTAGTTATTAACCAATATTTTTCCACAAAGCGTAAAGGATTATGCATTACAATGGTTTTATAACCTATCAAATTAGTCATTCACTATATTTAATCCTTTAGTATACATGTTCCTATCACATTTCCAAATCAACATTGGTGACAAGGTTTATTATGCACAAATTGCATAGTAGAAACAAAGGTTAATGAGCCCCTCATAGATTATATTCTTAGATAAAATACTATTTTGGCTAAGATAACTAGCCCCAAGGCTAAACAAGAGTTACATGACATATTTAAATAGAGCCTTCTATCAGCATTGCATGAATCTATTATGTTCAAAAGATTCTCTTCCTTCATTGAATTATGTCATACACTAAACGAAAGAGAAGTCAAGCTTATTTCAATGGGGAAACTTAATTACTAAAATATCTCAGAGACAACAAACAAGAGTAATAGCAAAGTCCCATATAAAGTTAAAGTCAATGACAATAAAAATTAAAATCAACCAATAGTCAATGTAGTTCAGAGCCCCCTCTACATTTGGTTTTATTAGCACCTCCTCATCATGTATTTACCAATCTACCAGTTGTACCAATTAGGGTTTTATTGTAGTTACTAGAATGTAACATCATATCCCTCCTATTTAGGAAGTTGACCCAAAAAAACCTCTTCCACATGGATATGATCATAATGTATTTTTAAATTTTCACAAGGCACTAGGTCACACAATAAATAGATACATTAGTTTGAGACATAAGATACAAGACTTAATAGACAATAATATACTTCATCTTGGCACTTTTGTTGAGACTTGATAGGTAAAGACAACATAAGATAAAGATTTGAAAATGTTCTCAAATCCATTTCCACATCACTCTAAACAAGATAAAGGGGATACATCATGTGTTCACCATACATACCATGCACATCTTCCACTAGCTACATACTAGGCACCTTTAGCTAAGTCACTTCCTTTGAGTGGTATGATAGGTGTGTATGAGTCCAAAGTTCTATCTAGACCTTCGATATCCTTCTCAAATCAAGATATTATGGAGGATAATTCAGATTATAATGCACTTTTTATCAAAGAACATATTCATAATTAGCCCATTCACAATGTCCTCATTGATAATGGTTCTAGTGTCAACATGTGCACCATTACATTATTACAACATTTGGGTTATTCAGAGCATTAATTCTTATCCCTCCAAATCATAACTAACAACTAACATCTAACATTTATAGTTTTATTTCAATACATTGCACATATATTTACATTGTTATATCTATTTAGGCATACCCCTATTTATCTAATAATCTCTCAATGCAAACATTACTATATCTAGAGATATCACTGCTATATCATGTATCCATACAACATAACACATTTGCAAGACTCTTTCTTTCGAGGATAGTCATTGTAGGTTCATCATTATTAACCTCAAAAGAGGGAGAAATAAACAAGGGTTTTATCATAGAGATAAAAGATCCTAGTAGTCAAAATAGCAGTATTCAGATCACCCAGTTCAGAATCTAGAGGTCAAACTAGTTAGAATAGAATAGAAAACAGTGACAATTCCATATCAACAACTGGTTTTAGCACAATCCAATAGTGCCAAAAATGATAGAAATGATAAATACAAGGGTGTCCTCATTTTATCACTCTTATCTAGGTAAAAAAAGACAGGTTTTCTAGTAATTGCAAAAAATTTAGCTTAGCTATAGTTTTTGCACATCTAGATCAGTTAGAATTAATATTTTTAGTATAGTTTTCTTAGAGAATCTAGATATAGGGGGTATCATATATGATATAATGGCTCTCACTTCCATTTTAAAATTAGGTAGTTGACATAACTTTCATATTAAAATCCATGTTCTAGACACCAGTGATTGGGGGCAATGTGCATGGCACATTGGTCTTTGTTTGTTTTCGAATTCAATTTATTACCTAGGCATTCTCGATAGTTGTATGCATTACTCCATTTGTAGGTGGTTGACGTCATTTACAAGTTGAAATTTCATATAATTTTAAATTCTTGAGTACCCAAGTCCTCAAGCTAGCTCTCACATAATCATATTGCATTAGTTTTAAAATGGATTTCATACAAGCCTAACCTTCATCTTTTGAAATGGCCAATAGTGGCCTAGTTTTTAGCATACATTCAACTATGCACACCACATTGTCATATTTTTAGATTATCTATGGGCTCCATGAGCCATCTCATATGACATCTATTTTATACCAATATCACTTTATAACTTTACTTTATGGGGCAATGATAGAGTCAAAAGGCCAGCCTTTGTATTCTTGAGAAACCTATTCAGAGGGATTGGACACAGTCCAATCATCGATTATCACATGCATGATTCATTAACTTCACTTAGTTGCTGATTATGGATCCAAAGGGCCTACCTTTGTATTCTTGAGCCACATTTTAATGAATTGAGAATTTAACTTTGTTCATGATATTACTCTTGATTCAACACATACCTAACATCATCCAACACAATCTAGTATCATAACAAGTTTTGTACTAGTTCATATAACTGATGAGGTGTATTTGTTCCTTTCTCTTCCTCTTTATCTTACTTGGATTTTATATCTAGTAATAATCAATCTACTCTATATTTTTCATTGTAGATTCACACTTCACAGCGTGCACTCTCTATGCACATCTAGCATTACACAAATTCATGAGATTCTTCCTTATAGGTAAGTTAAGGTATGGTTTATACTTTATCCTATTATTTCACTTTGATACATCACTAGAATAAAGGGGGGTAATGTATTAATATAAAATGTGAAATTTGGTTACTTGAGTGTAGCTAATAACACCTGATCCATACGTCCTCCTACTTGTTGGCATAACACCTTTAGGCTTTTATTTCACTGATTCCCAGTCATCTATACCCTTATAAACTTTATCCTTATAGACCTAGGTATCTATTTTAGTCCCATATCCATCCCCCTAAGTCTCATTCCCTCTAGATAATATCACTCAACTTGGATAGGAGTGTTGAAACCTAGGGTGTCTTATTTTTGGCACTATTATCCAAGTATACTTTTGGTCCTAATGATCAAGTTTTCTTAATTCCTTATCCTAATCCATATAAACCTAATATGAATTAATTTAACCCATTATCATTAATATTCCTATAAAATTCCATTTAAATTCCATTTAGGGGGGTTGGCAATCATTTACAAGAGATAAGCAAGAATACAAGAAGTACACTCAATCACTTTTCCCTATTCTTTGCATATAGTCTTAAAATATTATTCCAAGCTTATTAAAACATTTACACCAGTCCCTATCCATCTGAAGTGCACCTAGTTTTTCATCTAGTTGCATTTTCATACATAATTACACCAAACACTTCAATGGGAGAACAATATTAGCTTGATCCCTTCTTGGAGTATTGGTGTGTAGGTAGCATGCCCACACATGGGGTTTGAAGTGCATCCAACATATCCTTTACACACTAACCCCTTCTCACTCTTTCCAAAATTTACTTTCAATTTTAATTAAAAATATCTCCTAGAGATTTTTAAGATTAAAATAGACACACAACAAGCTCCATAGACTTTTGGGCTTTGATATTTCACTGATAGTGGAACACAGACCTATTGAGTAGAACCCAAAAAATTTAGATCACCTAGAAAATAGTGCCAAAAAGGGACTAAAAAATCAAACAATAGGGTGTCCCACTTTTGATGCTCCTATCAAATCAAAAATGAATTTTAAGAACCTATTTCCAAAATTATACTAGTCTTTTACTAGAATTATTAGTCCCTATCTCAGACTGGATAGCTTAGAATAAGCTAAGTCATATTTTCTTTCATTTATTGTTAATTTTAGAAAAGGAAAAAATACAATCTATTTAAATAAATTAGTGAATTAATTATTTCACATTATTTATTTATTTAGTTTACTCTATACCTATTTATTAATTAGGAATAAAACTCCATTATTCTAAAAAATAATAAAACACCTTTGCAATACAAGAAAAATGCATTTTTTTAGTCTAAGTTCAATCATTCATAAAAAAACTATAAGTCATTAATGTGAACCATTAGATCCTTCCCATACCTATATAATCCATCTAACCACACCATATATCACTCAATTTTAATCATCTTTGTAAATTTGTTAGATAAGTTGTAGTGATGGGTCTAAAGATGCAAGTTTTTGTCAGTGAACAATCAACTTCTTGAGCACCAACTAGCATTTATACCTTTGGGACCTCCACCTATGAATATATCACTTTGATCACATCAAGATAGGAAAACTAAATATTAATACACCATTGAGATGTTTCAATCCACCTAGAAGTGCATTTTCACTACTTTTTTGGAGAGTGGAAACACTGAAAACAAATGTTGTCAAAGTTTAAGTTATGGTTACAAAACTCTAATTTTGATGCTACTTGAGTGAAAAATGATACTAGAAAAATGTATAGGGGGAAGATAACATTTAATACCAAGTTGTTTGCCTCTCATCAAGATCAATCAACAAAATAATTATATGTAATTAGAAATGCATTGTGTTTATAAATTGATCCTAAATTGGAGAAGATAGTGTATACCTACACTTTTGATTGGGAATACATTTGTTAAGAGAGAACATGACTAATATGGGGATCCACTAGACCTAATTACGGGATCATTTATCACAATACACCATGTGAGGTAGGGTTATAAAGCCTACAACCTAACACAATAACACAACAACCCTAAAATAGTCCTAAAGTTTGATATTTCACTTAAGTCTAATAAATAAGAAAGTAAATCTAATCTAGTACACACCAAAGCTTGTGGCATAATAGAAGGGGTTAGTAAAGAAATAAAAACATGTATAAGATAATATAAATTTATCTAAATATTAGTAATACCCTAATACATGGAACATGAAGAGTAATGTTATTTGAGCCAACACTTATGCTACTTCTATCTATTAAAGAGAGAACAAAGTTAGAATATACTTACCTAAATATGAACCTATCAAGACTCAATCTTTTTCTTGGAAAAAAGGGCATCAAAAGAGGTTTTTTTATTTTTTAAGTATAACTAATAAATTACAAAACATCTAAGACTTATCCACAAGACTATATTCTCCAAGTAGAAACACTAAGCTAAGACTCCTCAAGTAAAATGGTGGAAGAGCAGATTGTGAATAAATATGAGAAAATAATAACTCTTAATTACATATATTAAATAATTATGAAATTATATTGTACTTATAGATGGATATTTCCCTAAATCCTTTTGAAAATTTAGATGTATAGGATCGACCATGGTTGACCTAGTATAATCGACAATTCAAAAGGGAATTAAGGAAAGAAAAAGGAGGATGGAAAGAGGAAAAGACTAGGGGAGTGTTCAAGGGAGGAGTAATAGCTTATGGAATGGTTTTAAGATCTGGTCTGATTGGTAATAATTTGAAAATAATGGACAACAATCCTATGAAGCACCAAAGATCTTCCCACCCTTTTCTTAGTGCACCCCTTAGAGTGTGCACTCAGAGAGATTGAGTCTCAATGGGTTCATATAAGATGTAAAGCATCAGTATTTGATAAATTTGTGAAAATATTATGTGTATATATATTCCCCGCTTTAATATCCTCAAATGTCACTATGATGTAACAAGGGATGGTGCTTTGAAAATAAATATAGTAACACAACATTGAGGCTAAAAAAAGCTATAATATTTTAAAGAAAAAAATAAATGAAATTACATGATTGAAAAGTAAATAAAAAAGCAAATAATGAAAATTAAATGACTAAAAATTAAATTTAATGTATACCATTTCATTTTGTTTCATAATATTTGGCTTTTAACTTTATTGATGGATTTTTTTATTCTTCTTCCATATGGATTTTGAAGACCAAAAATGAGTGTTAAAGATGATTTTTGTTTGAATAATTGGGACAAGGTTGGTAAGAGATAAAAATTTAAATAGCATGGGGTCTAAGAGTCTCATAGGTCTAGGTGAAATATAATTTCTATCTTGACTTTGACCTTCTTTCATCCAATGTGGAGTGAAAGAAAGGGGAAATCAAGAGGAGTGACACATGAAATAATTTGAATTACTTCAAATCATAAAAAATGTGAAAAAGGGAAAAAAGAGATATAATGATATTAAAATGTGATTAATTATAATGAGAATGAGGGAAGTGGTACAAAACATGCTAACATAAATTTTTGTGCAAATTCTATCTAGCAAAAGAAGTAAAATCTAAAGTTGAGAACAAGAATCAAGAATAAGAAAAATGTTGTAATTTTATGAGGAAGTCTAGGTCCTATCCATAGTCTTGCACTATAGCTACATAAAATAAGGAAAGTATAAAGAAAATAGAAATGGATTTTTTTTAAGGGATGTCAGGTCCTACACATTGTCTTACAAAGTAACTCACAAAAGAAAAACCTAAGGGATGGCAAAACAACATTGGCAAGCATAAAGTTTAAATGAGAAAATAAGTAAAATATGGTTGTTTTGTGAGTAATTTTGGGTCCTATCCATGGTATTATAATGAAACTCATAAAATAAAAACCCAAGGGGTGTGAAAAATAAGAGAAATGCAAGAAGATAAAAAAGATTATGGTACATCAAGAATCTAAAAGACCAAAAGGGAGGACTAAAGGATTATGAAACCAAGGAAATTGTTATAGAGGGAGAGACCCATGCTTAATTAACCTATAAAAAGTTTTATATAGATATAGATAAAAATCATAAAAATAAGGAAATTTTTAGGGAAAGTAATTTATAAGAAATTGAGCATTGGTGGGCTCTTTGAAAACATGGCATTCATTGGTTTGAAGACCATATGTACTTGAACCAAGAATGTATTTAAATAAATATGTGCTTGACCATTTTTGGTAATATTTATCATATTTATCATGTGTGTATTCTAATTTAAGGACAAGATCACCAACATTAAAAGTGCAGACTTTAACACATTTGTTATGTTGTTTAGAAATGCAAGCCTTATATTGGTAGTTATGTTATAAAGTAGAAAGACATAATTTATCAATAATATAAAGGGAATGAAGGCGAGATTCACATAATTATTCATTATTAATAACACCATAAATAGATATATGAAGAGAGGGAAACTCAACTTCAAAAGGAAGAACTGTCTCAAAACCATAAACTAGAGAAAATGGAGTTTCCCCAATGGCAATACCTATGCTAGTCTGATAGGCCCAATGTTTAGGGTAAAGATGAAGATTTCAATCCATATGGGTTTCATGAATTATCTTTTGAAGGATTCTATTGAGAATTTTATTAGTATCCTTATCTTAACCATTGCATTATAGATGATAAGGCATGTAAAATTTGTGAGTAATCTTGAATTTTTTGTAAAGTTGTTTAACATGTTTGTTTTTGAGGTTATCACCATTACCTAGAAATTATGGGATGGGGAATGCCAAAGTAGCAAATGATTTGATTAATAATAAATTTTGAAATGGTAGGACTAGTGATATTAACAAAGGGCATGGCTTTAACCCACTTGGTGAAAAATTCAGTAGTGGTGATAATAAAGACATGTCCATTGTAGGAGTGAGGAAGTTTACCAATGAGATCGAATTCCCAAGTGAAAAATTTCCAAGGAGATTTGATAGTATGAAGTTTGGCCATAGGTGAATGGATTAGATCATCATAAATCTAACAAGGATTACACTTTTTAGTATATTTGATTGCATCCTTTCGAAGAGTAGGCTAAAATTAATCCATACATAGTCATTTATGGAATATAACATGTCCACTATTGTGGCCACTACAAATGCTCCCATGTTCTTATTCATGAAGAGGAGGGACCTCATCTTGCATAACACAATAGAGTAAGATACCTTCAACACTGTGATAATAAAGGATTTTGTGTTGAAATACATACTTGAAAGCTTGTTTACTAATGCATGTATTTCATGATAATTTAAATTAGGAGGATAAGTTTGATGTTCCAAGAATTTAATTATATCTTTATACCACAAACTTTGTAAAATGGTAATAGCCTCAATATGTAAAATACACAAATCTAGTGGTTGAGTTGAATATGGGGATTTTATTATTTATATAAGAAAAGACGGATCAAAAAGAACATGATGAGGATGATAGAGAGAGGCTAATGAGGCTAGAGAATCAGTAATGGAGTTTTGATCTCTATGAATCAATAGTGGAAGAGATAAAATCCTTAGAAAGAGTGGTTGAAATTTGATGATAGGTAATGATGTTTTCACTTTTACATTAATAATCACTTCTAACATGATGGAAAATAAGCCGAGAATCACCTAAATCATGAAGGTATTGAATGTATAAATCAAGATAAACTCTCATGCCTAAGATAAAAGCTTCATATTTAGCCATATTATTAGTGACATCAAAGGTAGCAAAAATGTAAAAGAATTATCTTACCAAGAGGACTCATAAGAATGCAACTTGGCCTAATTCCTTGAATGCATTTAGCAACATCAAAGTGAAGGGTCCAAGTATCCTCATGTAGGTCAACATTAATTTTAGGGAGATCCTTAATAACTACTTTTGGTTTAGTAATAATGGAGGTAGTGGAAGAGTAATCAAATTGGTTAGCTTCAAGATCAATGGTAAATCTATGAAAGTAACTTTTAGAGAAATATGTTGATTAAGACCTTCAATGTAAAAGATATTGTCATCTAGAAGATCTTGAAGAGAAGAAGTGGTTGGAATGGGAGCTATGGCAAGTTGATTAGCTATGACTTTCCCTTTAACAAATTTTTGAGTGATGATGTAGAGATTAAATATCATAAGTAGGACCATCCATTTTATAATTCTATCTCAAAAAAGAAAGGCTTTAGAAAATAAATTATCAATGGGGTTAGCATGAATAATGACATAATTAGTTTGGCAAAGCATATAGTGATGAAGCTTGTTATCTATGAAATAGATGGTGAGGTAGTCACAATCAATTTTGGTATAACATGTCTCATAGTCAATGAGGCCTTAACTAATATAGTAAATAACATACTCTCTCCCTATATAATCTTGTTAGGAAAGCATTACCCCAACTAAAATAGGCATGGAAGAAGTATATATAATCAAAGTTTTTATCCTTGGAAGGAGGATGAAGTGTGGGTTGGTGAAACAAAGATTATTTCATGTTATCCAAAGGCTTTTTGACATGGATCCATCCATTCTAAAGCAATATCTTTTTTTGAGAAGGGAGTTGAAGGAGTGAATATGGTATGCCATTTATAGGATAAATAGTATAACTACCCCAAGTATTCCCAAATAAGTATGAATGTTAAGAATAAGATGAGGAATAGGCATGTTGATTATAATCTAATTATCCATGGAGAAGACAAAGAATCCTAACAATTTTCTAAATGTGACTCCAAAGACACATTTGTAAGGATTAAGTCTAAATTTATATTTAAGGAGATGGTCCAAGATGATAAAAATATTAAAAAGGTAATTTTTACAATGTTTAGATTTAGCAATAAGATAATCCACATAGGTGTCAACAATTTTGTGAATGATATCATGAAATATGTGAGTCATTTATCATTTTTAATTTTCTCTAGCTTTTTTGAGGGTGAAGGGAATTTTAACATAGTAATAAGTGCCCATTCTCTATTGAAAGAAGTCTTATGTTGGTCATCAAGGGAAATATGAATATGATTATATCCCAAGAAGCCATCCATAAGAGATAAAATTTCATAACTAGATATGGAATCAATGATGGCATCTATTGAAGGTAAAGGGAAGTTTCCCTTGGGAAAAGTAGGATTAAGATTACATAAATAAATACAATGTGAATGACATAATGACTTTCTTCTAAATGGGAATAATGTTGAAAACCCATTCAGAATGATCCACTAGTTTGATAAATTTAGCATCATGTAATTTTATGATTTCCTTATGACATAAAGTTAAAACTTTAAGGAAAAAAATTCTTTGCTTTTGATGCATAGTTTGGCATTAAGATAAGTAATGAAGTTATGCACCATAATGCTAGGGTCAATTTTAGGCATGTCCTCATAGGACCAGGAGAAAGCTTCATGATATTTTTTAAATAATAAGCTAAAATCATCATGTTCAGTAGGAAAGAGTTCTCAATAAAATGTGAAAGAGTTCTCATACATCCAAGTCTCTAGATTGAGCTTGGGCCATGATATAGTTGTCATCATATGTTTTAGAAATCATACATGCTTGAGAATATAGGGGGTTTCAAAGGAAGAAACACCATTATTATTGAATGTATGAGGAGACATGATTAAAGGATCTTAAAATAATTTGGCCAATCTAGAATCATTACAAGTGAAGGCATATTCTTGTAGAGAAGGCTCCTAAAAAATTACATGGAGCATGAAATTTGGTAATCTCATCCATGAGATGAATAGTATAGTATTCTGGTAAGAGAGAAGGAATAAGCCATTATGAAATATATGGAGGTAACCTGGTAGTATTTCAATTATGTTGCAACTCATTGGTCTAATCGTCATCAAAATCTACAAGAGTAACTTGTAAATCAGGATTCATGATGATGAACTCGGGTAAAGGAGCACTATTGATCTTAGGAATAATAGGAACATGATATTATGATTTAGGATTAGGTATTTGGATACTCAATGGTTTAGGATCAACTTCATGCTTATACTATTTTCCATTATGTAATAATTTAATACATTGACTACTCGAAGAAGCAATGGCCCTCATTCAATGAGTCCATGGATGACCAAGGAGTATGTTGTAAGATAAAGGAAGATCAAGGACCATATGATTAGTTTGAATAGTTTTAGGTCCAATGGTTAATAGAATCCAAATACAACCAAGTGATTTTTTATTAGTACATTTAAAAGCATGACAATTAAGTTGAGTTTGTTTAAGTTGATCCTTGTTATAACCAAGTTGTTGTATAAACCATAAAGATGTGACGTTAATACTAAAACCTTCATCAACTAGAACTTTTCAAATAAGAGTGGTATTAATGGCTACTTTGATAAAGAGTGGTTGATCATCGACATGAAAAATAATTTCATAAGTGATCATGTCATCTTCAAGGAATTAAATAGAAGGCTTGAAAGAAAGACATGTGGTTTCAATGGTATTAAAATTGGCAGGATGGGATTCAATAGAAGGTGGTTCTTCATCTAGGGAATATGGATCTTCAATATCTTAGATTTTTTCCATTTAGAGTTTATGATGATAGGGTGAAGTGTAAACCAAATCCATAAATGGAATCTTAGAAGGCATAAATTTGATTTCTTCAAGAAAATTCCAATGATATTTAAAATAACCAACATGAGGTCCATAATTTGAAACCTAACATGAGATTACTAGTGTGATTGTTAAGTAAACCTATATCAATTACTCCCAAATTTGTTTAAATATTTTGAAGATCAAAAGTATCTTGATAAGGAAAGTATTAGATCCATCAACTTCATCTTTAGGTGTTATTTAAACCATGTTATAGGTCATGGATGGAGGAAAAGAGGTGACCCAAGATCAATGGTGATATTGGGAGGAAAAGAGAGGGATAAATGAACATCCGATATAGTATATAAATGGATTCAAGATATCTAAGAAGGTTATGATAGGATATTTCATTTTGACTAAGGAGAAATGAATAGAATGGAAAATTTATGAAATAGGGAATTAGATTGATGAATAAGGAAAACATAAAATAGTACAAGGTTGATTGGGTTGATCTAGTATAGTGGATAGGGTATGAAAAAGGTACAGGGTCAACTATGTTGACCTAGTATAACAAACAACAAAAAAGAGAAGGTTGATAAATAGTTGTAAACTAAAACAAGAATTTTTTTGTAGCTAATCTAGGAAAGTAAGAGCTGAAGGGAAACAAACAATCAATTAGATTAATAATAGCCAATCCAATTGAGGCACAAAATATAAAACCTTGCACTAAAGCTGGATAATATAAGTTTTTACAAACATAATTGAGTAAAGAACAAGCAATCAAATTAGAAATAAAAGAGATAACTAATTGGTCAACCTAATATATTTAATTAGATTATTAAGAAATGATTTTAAATGTGATGGGAAGTTGGATATAAAGATAAGAACTAGATATCAATCCAAAGATGGTTTCAGGTAGTTTGGGCTAAAAGGGACTATAGTGGAAATGATACAAGCTTAGTATTAGGGCCTACTCTCTCACTTCACACATTGTAGTGATAAGGGTGTTATGTGCTTAGCCATAATATTCCATTAACCATATTTTATACTTGAATAAAGTATTAATTTGGCTTCCCCCTTGGTGATGGAATCCAAGTAGGTTGGCCTTGGGTAGACAAATGTTAAAGTTATTTTATAGATTATGTGATTTGATTGTTTGTGCATAAATTATAAATATTGAAATTAAATGGTTGATTAAAACCCCACTAATTAGAATATGTGAACTATTCTAAGCATGCAAACAATAAGAAAAGAAATGTGTGAACTAATTACTAGTATATAGAGATTAATTCCAACTTGAAACAAGGTATATTATTTAAATTATATGAAAAAAATATAGTAAAAGGTAAATTGGGTTAAACCTATAATATGGAAGAAAGGTATAAAAATGAACAATGTAGTTAGGGTTGATAGTTATTTTATACATCACACAAAACATAGAAATGGGTCCATAGGGTTGATTTAGTTGATTGTGTAAGGGAAATTTTGAAGATTAAAAACTATGAATGGAAAGATAGTAAAATAAAGAGAAATAGATATATAAATGAACCTTGGTGGATTAAATATGAAAATAATGAATACTATTGATCAAGAACCATGAAGAATATTAGCAAAACCTACTAACTAGGTCAACTAGGTCAATCAAGCTATGCAAGGATATGTTACAAAAGGTTGAAAATGTATAAGGTTGACCAATGTCAACATAGTATGTTTTTTGGATGCCTAAAAGTGTAAAAGGTATAATGGGTTGATCTAATAGTCTATAAACCTATACTCGGTCATTTGAGTTGATCCAATCACTTGTTCCTAAAAACTTGCAAATAGATATTAGAATTAGGTCGATAGAGTCAATCTAGTATGATATGTGTGTGTGTGTGTGTGTGTGTGTGTGTGTGTGTGTGTGTGTGTGTGTGTGTGTGTGTGTGTGTGTGTGTGTGTGTGTGTGTGTGTGTGTGTGTGTGTGTGTGTATGTCTATCATAAATACGATACTAAAAATAATAAAATAAAGTGAAATAAATATTTTAAGGGTTATTTTCACATCAAGTTCACTAGAATGTATGCAATCATAAATGCATTATGTCTATAAATCAAACCTATCTTAGAGAAGAAAGAACATACCTACACTTTTGATTGGGAATACGTTTGTTAAATAGGAGTATGACCAATATGGGGATCCACTGGATCTAATTAAGGGATCACTTATTAAAATACACAATGTGAGGTATGGTTCTAAAGCCTATAGTCTAACATAATCATGCAACAACCTTAAAACAGTCTTAAGGTATGATATTTCACTTGAGTCTAATAAACAAGAAAATAAATCTAATCTAGTGCACATCAAAGCTTATGGCACAATGAAAGGGGTTAGTATAGTAATTAAGACATGTCTAAGAGAATATAAATTAAGATAATTATGAGTAAGACCTTAATACATGGAATTTTAAGAGTAATATTATTTGATCCAACACTTACTCTACTTCTATCTACAAAAGATAAGAGAACAAAGTTATAATATACTTATCTAAATATGAACCCATTGAGACTCAATTTATCCCTTAGCCAAAGGGGATTTTTAAGAGATTATTTTGGTTTGTAAGGATAACTAATAAAGTCCAAAGCATCCAATACTTATCTATAAGACTATATTCTCTAAGTAGAAACCCTAAGTTAAGACTCTTGAAGTAAAATGGTGGAAGAGTAGATTATGAAGAAGCATGAGTGGATAATAATTCTTGATTGCATATATTAAATAATGATGATATGATCTTGTATTTATAGTTATATATTACCATAAATCATCCCAAAAATGTTGGTTCTACAAGGTTGGCCATGGTTGACCTAGTGTGTTTTCAAGAATAATTCACTAGGTCTGAGTTAGATTAGCTATAAGACTAACAAACCCAAAAAGTGAAAAATACCCTAAACTATATAGGGTCCACCATAGTTAACCAAGTATAATGAGAAGTTCAAAAGGGAATTAAGTCATGAAAAGGAGGATAGAAAGAGGAAAATATTTGAACAGTGTGCAAGGGAGGAGTAATATCTTATGTAATGGTTTTAAGATCTGATTAGATTGGTAATAATGTGGCAATAAGGGACAATAATCTTATGAAGCACCAAAGGTCTACCCACCCCTTTCCCAGTGCACCCCTTAGTGCATGTACTCAGAGAGATTGATTCTAAATGGGTTCCTTCAATACTTAAATCATCATTATTTGATAAACATTTGAAAATATTATGTGTATACACCCACCACCCATTTTGGCCTCAAGAACACCCTTCCCAAAATTACAAAATGTAATTTTTTAGCCTAAGTTCAAACATGAATAAAATGAAAATTGTAATTTATTACCAAAAAAAATTAGATCTATCTAATACATATTTAATACCTCTAATCTCATCCTAGATTAGTCATGTGGAATCTTCAATATCAATCTGTTAGACAAGTTGCAGTGACAGGTCCAAAAAGTAAGTTTTTGTTAGTGAACAAGCGACTTCTTGAGCTCTAACTAGCATTTATACCTCTAGGAACTTAACCTATGAATATATAGCTTTGATCACATAAAAATATTAAAATTAAATTTTATCAAACCTCCATGATGTTTGAATCCACTAGGAAGTGCATTTTCACTATCATTCCAAAGAGTGGAAACACTAACAACAAATGTTGTCAAAGTTCAAATTGTGGTTGTAGAACTATGATTTTGATTCTTCTCGAGTGAAAAATGAAAATAAAAACACATAAGGGGGATGGATAATTTATAGGATTGGGTTATTGTCCTCCAATTAGGATTGATTGAGAAATTCACCACCTATTTTGACCTCAAGAACACCCTTCCCAATATAAAAAATATATAATTTTAGCCTATGTTCAAACATGTATAAAACAAAAGTTGCAAGTCATTACAAAAAATAATTAGATATATACCATACATATTTAGGCAATATAATCATACCTATATCACTCAATTAAATATTTGAAATCAATCTGTTAGACAAGTTACAATTATGGGTCTAAAAATGCAAGTTTTTGTTAGTAAATAAGCAACTTCTTGAGCTCCAACTGGCATTTCTACCTATGGGACATCCACTTGTGAATCTATCAATTTGATCATGTCTAGATATGAAAATTAAATGTTATCACACTACCATAACATTTTAATCTACTTGAAAGTGAATTTTCACTACCATTTTAGAGAGTGAAACATTGACAACAAATATTGTCAAAGTTCAAGTTGTGGTTGCATAACTCAAATTCTTCCTAAGTGAAAAATAACACTACCAACATGTCTAGGGGTGTATAATTTCTAGTACTAGTTTCTTATCCTCCCATCAGGCTTGATCAACAAACCCACCGCCCATTTTGACCTTAAGAACACTCTTCCCAATACAAGAAAAATGCATATTTTAGCTTAAGTTCAAATACCCATAAAACCTAAGCTTCTCTTAGCTTCAAGAATATAGAATTGTTTACAAATAGTGCCAACCATGTGAAGGTGGAATATTATCTATCATTACTAACCTAAAAAAAATTATTAGCAGGCAATTAAAAATGAAATTTATATATGTACTACCTAAAAAAGAAAAAAATATTTGGTAAAATTGGTTACACATACATTTGAAAAGTCAACGTACCTCCATATTTCAATCCAATGAACCACTAGGATCTACTCTAACCTTGATAGTATAAAAAATAGATTCATGGTTGGACTTCTAAACTTTCCATAGTTTCTTATTTAATGGCCTCCCATGATATTTTTGTAATTGAATATTTGTTGCAAGAATCAAATTTGAATAGTGTAGTATCTATGTTTGAATTTCAAACTCTTCAAACAACCATTTATATAAATATTTTATAGGATATAATAAAAACTAAGTTCACATGATTACTATTGACCTAGTGGGATAGTTGATGTTTTCTCCATCTATAACTAGGGAAGTCAATTTTTCCTTTCTCTCTACACATCGACACAAGTATTAATTAGTGTCTTCTTTATCTTCATCTATAATAATTGAAAAAACATGCCCTATATCACAAAAAATCTAGTTTTAGAGACAATATGAAGATATATTTAATGGGAATAAATTATAGATAATGAAAAGTATTCTACCTAGCTACACTAGATCAGTTACATGGTCAAATTCATCTAATGATGTCATATTTGTAAGTTGTGATAATATTGGAACATGATATGTGTTGATTGGAATTATATCTTTGTAACTCCAATCATCCACCCTATCTTATGAATCACACTCAATCTAAATAGATTCCATTCATGTAGAATAGAAACATTCCAAGTGTCTTGTATGAATAGTCGAAGAACATGCATTTGAGCTATGAAAGGAGTAGAGGTCACTTGAACCAATTAGAGTCATACAATCCTTATACTTTTCCAAGTATTCTTCCTCCATTATCTATAAATATCTACAAACAATAGAATTTCGTTGAGTACCATGACACATGTTCTCATTACACCATTAAACCATAGTTTTTGCATCTATCAAATGAATACACTCTTCAAATTTCAACTCCTCCCTTGTGATATATCTTTTTAAACATAATCTAGTACAATCATGCTACCCTTTTCCATGGCTAGCCTTAGTGAAACTCCAAATGTATTCTACACCAGTGGTAACATGCATCCTGCTTAACCAATAAAACATCTATGTATTTTTGAATTGTGGTGTGCAATTGTCTAACCAAATGTAATGTTGATTTAAAGTAATGTTCCTCTAACTCAACTATTCATATAAATTTTTAAAACAACCTTGAATATACTCTAAACAATGTGATCTATCATTGTCGATATAGAAATGGTACTCCCTTAATATTTTTCATTATTACTCTATACTATTAGGTGCATGCATGAATTCTATATGCACAAATATGGTAACTTATGATGAGTTTTAATACTATTATTAAACTTCCATTTGGGTTTTGAAAGTTTAATTCTTAATAAAATAAACTGCTAAAACAATGAAACCAAGTGGGAATGTATCCTTGCATATCTTAAAACTTTCATCCAACCATCTAGCCTTGTGTGTACGCCTTGCATACTCATAAATAATATTCTCCCTAAATTTGATCAAAAATTTAGAAACAAGTATTCTTTTTGTAACAAGCTCACACTTTTTAGATTCTTTGCCATGTTTTACTTGATAAGTCACTGATTTATATTTGGTTAAAACATCTAATTCTTATCCAATTACACTTGTAATCTCCTCATGGGTACATTTTTTAAAATTTGGTAATCCACCAAAAATGCTACAATTTTTATTTAAACATGATTTGTTGTAAAATAATTCCCCATCTGGTCTTTTGCAGAAGATAGTTGGAATAAATTCCTTGGCTGATTTTAGTGGTAATTTAATGCCACACTCCTTCAAAATGTTAGTATGTAAAGTATAATGAATATTTAGAAAAACATCATAGTGCATTGGAAATTCAATATGTTTCCTACAACAAATGGTAAAAGTGTGATTTATTTTAACATAAAAAGTTTTTCCCATCTCAAAATATTTATGACAAATAGAAATTTGTTGATGTTTTTCCAAAAATTTAGAGTAAAATTATGATTGACTCATATCTAATAAATGTTTTGGATGCAATTCATGATTATGAGAACAAACTCTTCTTTTCACAACATCTCTTGTAGTGGTATAAACTCTTATATTCTCTTTCCAAAATTAAGTACATAACTCTTTGAGAGTATTGGTTATAGCCTTGTCTTTTCATGAAAGTATACTAGAGAATGCCCAAATCTCATTGGTATTAGGTTCAATAAGTCTTTCACATCTTTCAATTGTTTTCATTATTATTTTTATTTATATATTAAGCATTTGGATTGTTTTTAAAATTATTCATTTCACCCCTATTTTGACACTTACTGCACAAGTTTTAAGTATACTCCAGGCAATATTATAATATTTGGTGCATGATTTTGGGCCTACAATATGATATGCACCATTTATGTTTTCAACAATTTTATCATTTTAATCATCCATGTTAGATGTTATTAGTCATAATGTGTACATTATCAGTCTCATATTAATGAATTTTATCAATGAAACAAATAATTGACATATTTGACTATCACACTCCAAATTATGAAAGAAAGTATCCCAAATTTGTTGAGCCATTCTTCTTGAATGGCAATTAGATATTTTTTATGCATTGGTTTTATAAGATATTTTCATAGAATTCAATTAATTACTTGAATTTTGTATGCAAAATTCTTAGAGGTGTTGGTAATGGTGGAATTTTTTGAGAGGGTGTTTCAAAACCATTATTAATTTCATTGTCTAAAGGTGGGATGACATTTACTTCATTTTTAATTTCTTCATTATATGTTTTCATGAAATTTTATTGATGGTTAATTTCATCATTATTTATTTCTGTCAAACTTTATTCATTCATGTGGGTTGAAAAATCATACATAGACTCATCATCAACAAAATCAAAAACTTGGAACTTTGAATGTGAGCTTCCAACATTAACTAGTTCATTATTTTCAATTTCATTATTATTCAATTCATTATGGTCAATTTCATTATTATTCATTTAATTATGGTCAATTTAAAAATTATTAAATTAATCATAGTAAATTTCATCATTTTTTAATTTATTTTCATCAATTAGCTCATTATCTATGGCATTTGGTTCATTAGGATTAGGGTTTATACCTTATCTATGATGAAGTTTTAGAATTTATAGTTTGTGTTTCTCTCTCAAATATTATAATTACTCTAGTGTTTTATTATTAAAAAACTTCCTCTTCCTTTTAAAATGTGATTTTACACCCATCATAATGGACAATTGACAACTTTTCAAAGGTAGGGTCAAGTACATAGGTATGCAGATCTCATATAAGTATGTAGAGAATGTTTATGGGGATAAAATTCTTGATTTAGGTTAAAAATAGCCATTGATAAGTGAGATTAATATAAAATAAAAATAATATGATAAATATATTTGATGTGATCATGTTATTACATAATATGATCACATTATGTTTTGTATAAGGTTCTGACCCATCCAACCCATTGAGAAGCTTATATCAACAATAACATGATGATGTTATTTTTAGTATAATCTTTGGGTTTGGTAATTGGCAATGAGAATAAAGTTTTACCAATGTTAAGAATAACATTATCACATTATTAAATAATGTTATCACATTATACTTAAAATAAATAAGGGATTATGGATTAAGGAATTAGTGCATAGGGTTTATGGATTAGGTATTAGGGGTTACAATTTAGGTTTTAGGGATTAGAGATAACAATTTATGATTTAGGGTTTAGGGATTATGGCATGTAGGTTTTAGGTTTAATGGTGTATATATTTTATTATCTCTATATTTCATGTGAGAAACTAATTTTTACTATAAATGATGTTAATTATGACTCAATCAATTGGTAAATAGAGAAAGTTTTTAGTTTACAATTTAGGGTATAGTGTTTAAGGATTAGGTTTGGGGTACAAAGGGTCAATCATAAAGATAATTCTTAGTCTAGATGATGTTAATTTGGACTAAAATTAATGATTTAAGGTTTAAAGAGGTTATATTTATGGTTGAGTTTAGGGATTAGGAACCTTAAGCATTAGGGGTTGGGGTATAGCTTTTAGGGTATATAAGTTACAATAATGATGACAATTGGGGGAAATTCGAGTTGATAAACCCATAAATCACATATTATAGTCATGAAATAAGGTTGAAGAAGCTCTAAATATCCCCAATTTATATTAGATACATAGCTAGATTGGTACTCTAAAGGGTTTAACCATAGGTTTAAAAAGTGCATTTTATGACATCTCATGATAAAATCAGTTATATCATAAGGCATGTATGTTTGTGTCATGTATTAGGCATTAGGACATAATGCTTACAGTTTATGTTTGAGGGATTAAGGATTAGGGCATGGGGTTTAGGTTTAAGGACCTACATATTAATTTGTCTAATCATTATATGCCATGTGAACCTAATTCTTACTATAAAAGATGTTAATTAGGACTAAATTAAATAGTAAATAGGGAAATATTGTGGTTTACAATTTAGGGTATAGTTTTTAGGGTTTAGGGTTACAAATTCTAGGTTTTAATGTATATACATGGTATAGGGTACATAGGGTCAATCATAAAGATAATTGAGGATAATTTGAATTAGTTAGACCCATTTGTGATTATAAAATGTGTTTTTAGGTTGTCATTATACCTTGGATGTCATCATGTAGATTGAGTGAATTAGTCAAATGGGGAAATTATTCATGTGATTTAGGCCAAATTGAGTCTTGTGAACTTAATTCTTAGTCTAGAAATGATGTTAATTTGAGATAAAATGATTGGTTTAAGGTTTAAAGAGTTTATATTTATGGTTCAGAGTTTAGTAATTCTAAACATTAAGTATTAGGGCTTAGGGTATAGGTTTTAAGGTATATTTATACAACATGTAGGAAATTAGGGTAAAGTTAGGAGCCTTGATCCTATATCTATGAGCAAAGAATGTGAACTTGGGATCAATTATCCCCCACACCATCATAGATTGAGCCTATGAAGTCAATTATGTTAATGGGTGATGAAATTTTAACTAAGTTCATCCTTGTGAACCTAATTCTTACTATATATAAATGATGTTAATTAGGGTTAAATTTATTGGTTTAGGGTTTAAGGTGTATAATATAAAAGGTTTAGGGTTTATGGATTATGGATTAAGGTTTAATGTAAATGTTATAAAGTTTAGGGTTAAAATAAAATGGCATAAGGTAAATTAGGGTTTAAGATATTGGATATAGGGTCCAATCACTAAGGTAATTAAAAAACATTTGAGCTACTTGTGATACCTATTTATGACTTGAATACTTTCATGTTTGCATTTTTGATAAACATAGGGTCAATTATGCCATGTACATATTGCATACATTTTATATAATTTATTGAACATAAATTTGTTTTAGGGGCTCAATTTTGCCTAGATAATGTAGGGAATTGCATAAATTGATTAATTAGATTAATTCATGATAGAAGATCAATCTTTTGATTTTTCCCAAAATCATATCTTACTATTAAAAGGGTTCAACTTGGCCTCAAATGCCTCCTTGATTAAAATAATAAACTATATCCTCCTCTTTAGTTAATTAGATAGAAGGGCCTCAAAATAACCCCAATTTACTTCATATGAATGACTAGATTGGTACTCGAAAGGACTTAGCCATATGTAAATAAAAAGTGCATTTTATGACATCTCATGATAAAATCAATTATATCATAAGGCATGTATGTTTGTGACATGTAGTGGGAATTAAGGCATAGGGATTAAAATTTATGTTTTAGGGATTAGGGATTATGGCATAGGGTTTAGGTTTAAGGACCTATATATTAATGTCTAATCACTAGATATGCCATGTGTTCAAACTTGATTCTTACTACAAAGGATCTGAATTGGGACTAAATTAAAGTTGGTAAATAGTGAAAGTTTATGGTTTATAATTTAGGCTATAGTGTTTATGGTTTATGGTTTATAGATTTTAGGTTTTAATATATATACATGGTTTAGGGTACATAGGGTCAATTGTAAAGATAATTAAGGACAATTTAAATCACTTGGACCCATTTATGACTATTGAATGTGTTTTTTGGTTGTCATTATACCATGGATGTCATCATGTAGATTGAGTGAATTCGTCAAATGGGGTAATAAATCATGTGATTTAGGCCAAATTGAGTCTTTTGAAATTAATTCTTAGTCTAAATGATGTTAATTTGGGGTATAATGATTGCTTAAAGGTTTAACAAGTTTGTATTTATTGTTTAGAATTTATGGATTAGGAAATTTAGGGATCAAGGCTTAGGGTATAGGTTTTTGGGTATATAAGGTACAATCATGATGGTGATTGGGGTAAATTTGAGCTCCTTGAATGTATATCTATGAGTAAAAAATTTGAATGTGGGATCAATTATCCACCACATCATCACATATCAAGACTAAAAAGTCAATTATGGTAATGACTAATGCAATTTTAACCAAGTTCATCCCTATAAACCTAATTATTACTATATAAAAAGTATTTAAATTGGGTCTAAATTGATCTGAAGGGCCTACTAAACCTCAAGGTGAGGAATTTTATCCATACGATATCAATTAGGGATCCAAGTACTCACCATATTAAAAATATAAGTTTTTTTTTCAATTTGATATGTAATTTGGTCCAAAAGAGCTATGTACAAGGAATTAAATTCATAAATAATGGAAATTGGGGATTATTTGGCCCTAATTTCATACTATATCGAACCAATCTAGTATTTCATTCTATATGATACATATTGGGGCCAATCAAGGCTTGACCAAGGAATTGTGTCAACATAATTTTAATTAGGGCCTAATTACACACCTTGTTAAAATAATTGAGTGTTTGATTGAATTTGATATGAAATTAGGACCAATTTAACCCTTTTTAAGGAATTAAACCCATCTAATAACAATTGGGATTCTAATTATGCACCAAATTCAATTGAAAGAATATTTTATTTAATATGATATATGAAATTTAGTCCAAGAAATCCTTGTGTAAGAAATTACACCCTTCTACTGTCAACAAGGGGAACTTTTGGTCCCAAATACATAAAATATTGAATCAACCAAGTATTTAGTTTATTTTAATATGCAATTATTGCCAACCAAGGCTCATATAATTACATGAATACATCTAATGTTAATTACAACTTCATTGGCCTTGATTGTAAACTATATCTAGATAATCATGTATTTGGTTTTATCTTATACATAATTTGGGCTAATTAAGCCCCATAAAAGTAATTTTTCCCATATAATGTTCAATTTAGGTTCATTAACCTTGATTGCACACCATATTGAACCAACTAGGTATTTAGGTTCAATATGATGATATGCAATTGGGGCCACTCAATCCCTAAGCAAGGAATTACATCCATCTAATGTCATTTGGGGGCTGTAATTACACCATGTTAAAGCATTTGATATTTTTTTCAATATTATACACAATTGAGGAAAAATAAGCCATATTTAATTAACTTATTCTACCTATAATATCAATCAAGGCATTTTTCACCCCATTCAACAAATTATGTCCATCTAATACCCATTATGAATATTTTTTCCCTAATTACACATCATATTTAACCAATCAAGTAATTTATTCAATATAATATGTAATTAAGTGTAATTGGTCCCCATGTAAGTAATTACTTCAATTTAATGTAAATTAGGGATTTGATAGCTCACCATGTTAAACTAATTAAATATTTAGTTCAATATAATATATAATCAAGGTTAAATGAACCTGAGAAAGAAATTATGTCCATATGATGTCAATTATATCTCTAATTGCACACCATATTATAAAAAAACAAGTATTTATTTTAGATTAATATGTAATTGGGACCAACCAAGATCTATCCAAGGAAATATGTCCATCTAAAGTCAATTTGGGATCTATTGGCCTAATTACACACCATATTGGGATCAAAATAATAATAAATTGATTCATAGGGTAATACATCTCCAATTATCATTCAATTATATCAATTCCTAATAATAAAATTGGTCCAAAACAATAATATTAATCATCCAATATTGATCTTAAGACTATTAGGCCTAATAGCTCCTATTCAAGTTTTAGGGTGTTGAGAATATGTAACACGATTTCATTATTAAATACCATGATCAAATTAATAATTTATATAATTATTTTATCATGTTATTAACATGATTACATTATTAAAACTATCATTCTATTTGAATTGGAATTCAATTTCTAGGCATTTTAGTTTGGGAATGGCTTGGATTGCTTAGTCAAAGGCTTGGATTATCCATGTACAACCAAGTTTTGAAAGGTATGAAAATAAACTAAAAATTCCAACTTTGATTTCAAAATTCATTAATAATTTCAATGTGAAAATTCAAAAACTTGATACCATCATGAAGATCATGCTCTCCTCTTTCCAAAATATGTTTTTTATAGGTTTTTAACCAATTTAAGGTTTCAAACTAATATTTATTTCTAATTATGCCTTTTTTAGGCTACTACATACCACAAAAATACATGAATATACATGTTCATGTAATTTATCTTTCATTGATCCAAGTGGAAAACAAATTATATGGTGACCAAGTAGGCCTAATTCTACACACATTCAAAAAAATGATTTTTAAAATTTTAATGTAGTTAGATGTGTCGCACAGACAACTATCTATTTCTTTGTTAGTTTTTAGGATCTATTTACTTGTAAAATTGATAAAAAAAGGTATTCATTGGAAAAAAAAACATAGCTAACCTACTATAATAAAAATTTTCCCAAAGGGTGTCAAATAATATTAAACTCTACTAAAAAAATGGTGTACGTCATGGTCGTCTATATATTATGTTTAATAAAAAATAGGAGTTCTTCATAACATTTTAGATGTTTGACCTATTTATACTTAGCTATTTATTTAAAAAAATTACTATTTTTGAAATTGGACTCGAAATTATACATTTCATGTTCTTACACAATCTTCAAATTTGGAGTGTAGATATCTTAAATTATCTATAAAAGTTATGATTTTTGGAATTTCAAAAAAAATAGTGTCTATAGGTAGCCCACTTTTTGTCCCATAAATTTTTGCACTTACCATACCCTCTATGGAGAAAATTATTTAAGTGGTTGTAGGTTCTAAATGCTTCTCTTTTTTATGGCTACTTAGGTTATAACTAAGTCTTGTGAAAGGAGAAAATAAATATAAGACAAATTTTACTACTAAATGGGGAACATATGCCTATTAAAAAGTTCTATTTTGGATATTTAATGTAGGTAATACATTATAAAGATCCGTGGATATGTATTTTCAAGGATTGATCAATGAAATAGTGATAGCTTATCTTGATGGCATACCAATTTTCTAAAAGAATACTAGTGATCATCTAACTCATTTTAGATTGATTATTGAAGTATGTAGGAAATATAGAATCTATCTAAAACCCAATAAATGTGTTTTTATAATTCATGGGGGTAAATTATTAGGCCAAATTATCTCCAAGAATGGGCTTGCTATAGAACCTAAAAGGGTGAGTGTCATATTTTCTTTATCTTTACCCAAACATAAGAAGGGTTTGAAATGTTTTCTTGGGAAAATAATTTTTTTTAGGAGGTTCATACTTTGTTTTGATAAATTTATAAAACCTATTAAAACAATGTTAAATAAACATCAAGTCTTCAATTGGACCAAAGAAGGAAAAAATAATTTTGAGGCTATTAAGAAGCCATTGCATAAGCACCAACATTGATCAACCCTAATTTATCAAAGGATTTTTTCTTATATGATTTTGATAACATTAACACCATATCATCCATGTTGATGTAGCAAAATAGTGAATGTCTTGAGTATGTTATTTCCTTTTTTAGTCAAGAGCTACAAGATTATGAATAGCTATACAGCTTCATTGAAAATCAAGTAATGGCAACCATAATGAGCCTTAATAAGTTTAGGCATATGGTTTATAATAACAAGATTCATGTCATGATGACCCACCCAATAATAAGATATTTCCTTTTGAACAAGGATTTGAATGAGAATAGGGATAGATGGATAAAAAATATCATGGAGTATGAGGTGGAGGTCAAGGCTACTAAGTTGGTAAGATAAAGAGCGTTATGTGAAAACCTAGCATAAAAAATTAAATAATAAGAAGAAGTTATTTTGTAATTTCAAGATGATACTAATATATTTATACCTTCACTCCTTCCAAGTTGGACACAAGATATGGTAATATTTATTCAAATAAGTGAGTTTACTATAGGTTTGGATAGAGAAAAGAGAAATTACATTAGATTTCAGTCCATCCCATATTTTATTTTGGATGGAGTCCTATTTATAATGGATGTTAATGGGATGTCATTGAGGTGTGTTAAAATTGGTCATATTGAAATTTTATTTCAATAATTGCATGATGGACCAGTTGCATGTCACTTTACACCTAAGACTACATCAATAAAACTAATGAGGGTTAGGTACTATTGGCATAATTTATTTAAGTAATCTTATGCATGGGTAAGAATGTGTTAAAAGTGTGAATTTTTCATAGGTACATGAATGATTGAATCCTTTCCTCTCAATCCTATTCAAGTGGATTATTCATGCATGCAATGAGGTCTTAATTTAATTAGCATGATAAATCCACATTCAAGTGTTGTCTATAAATGGGTGATTACAACCAATGATTATTTTAAAACATGGGTGAAAGAAATATATATCAATTATGTTAATTAAAATTTAGTTATTGACTTAAATGCATAATGACCATATTTGGAGTTCCTTCAACAATAATTTATGATAATGCATTGATATTTAGTGGTACAAGAATAATTTAGTGGGATCTCAATCATGTAATATATCTAAGTTCTTTTTCCAATTACTACCCCAAGGGAATGGAATAGCTGAGTCGAAAACCAAAAACTTGATCAAAATTATTAATAGGATAGTATAAGATAATCAAAGAGCTTAGCACACCAATTTAAAGACAACTCTATAAGTTGATAGTATCACCCCTAAGAAAGATGTTGAAAACTCACCCTACATGCTTGTCTATGGGAAAGAGGCCAAGATGCCCATTTATATTTAAGTGCCAGTGCTTGAGTTATCTAATCAACTTGATATGATGGAAAGTGATCTTATGGAAATAAGTTTGATAGAGTTAATGGCCTTTGAGGAGACAAGAAATCATGCTATGCATACCATGGAATACCACCAAGGCTAAGTGAATTATACATTTGATAGAAAGGTTATTTAAAGAGCATATAAAAAATGATATCATGTTTTCAAGTGGGATGAAGATAGGGCTAAACCTAGTAAGCATACCAAGTTTGATACATTTTGGAGTGGGTCCTATGTTGTCGTAGTTATAAAGAACACAATCCCTTTCAGTTTGTAAATCTTAATAGAGAAGAGTTTAATATCATAGTAAATAAGATACATTTGAACTCATGATAATAAGGTTATATTTGTATTTTTGTACATATTATAATAGGTCTTTATTTTTTGTAATTACTTAGAATACAAGTTTTTTTTTGTTTTCTGTTGTTGTCCCAACTCCAAGTGTCTTATGACACATGTATGTGTATGGTGTATGTCTTGATTTTTACGTATATTTAAATTTATATTAAGCTTATTTTCAAGTTAAAATTTTAATTTGTCTTAAAGTAAAGTATAATTCATGACCCCATAGGCCAATAGTTTGTCAAGAACACTAATCTAGATGCATAGTAAGCATGCAACCCTAGGAGGTCACCAAATATGTTAGCCAAAATTGGCCACCAAGAATGAGTATCATTCAAAAAAATTTGTTCATAATTTTCCTAAACTTATTGATAGTCATATTAATATATTTTTCATTTTCATAATGGATCTCATAGTGATAAACCTTTTGTGGTTATTATTATCTTGTAGAGTTCTTAAGGTGGTCTTATTAGAAGTGAGGTCAAATCAATTAGTCTTGTCATCAAGATCATTCAAGATGGTCACTTCCAATGTGTTTAACATAGGTTAAGGGAACTTTTAAAAATTTAAGGTTAAGTGTGAATTCAATTGAATATTGAATCATGGCAAAAATTCTAGTTGGTGATCCTTCCAAGAATAACTTTGATCTAAGTTGACCAATT